>CM077351.1:25692651-25741296 GCA_039655645.1 Ammopiptanthus mongolicus
CATACACTCAACCAACCAATCACAATAAACATCGCAACAGAAGATCTTTCCAGTATAGTTATCATCATAAATTCAGGCAATAATTCATCAAACAGACAGTTCACTAAAACAAAATCAACAGGTAATGAATTAAATAATTCAATACAATCAACCTCAATCAGTCTCATCATTCATAATATCAACTTAGAGGTGATAGCCCGAAAGTATCTACACATAGGGTTTAGACACTTTATCCAGGGCTCAACCTCTAGTAGGGTTTAAGGGTTCCCCTACACAGATATATATACTCTATGCTAAGCTTGCCTTCCCGACGATATTAGTTCTTTCTCCCCACCTTAGTGATTTCCTCGAGCAACTCCGGCTACGACTCCACAGCTGTCAGTCGGGTGCGCTGTCGGGTGTTCGAATCCTGTCTGATTCTATACAACAAAACACAACTAGAAATTAAAATAATGAAACCATAAACTACCTAATCTCTAGGAGTAGTTACTGCCCTTAATTAATGAAATAGGCTAGGGATATTGAAATTCTACCAACTCTTGGATCAATGATCCTTAAGCATACCTAATGCATAATTAATGATCAATTATCAAAGATTTGAACCAAAACCCCTTAAACTCACAAGGTAGGGTTTCGGCCATCACCATGAAAAATAGGTAGGAGTTTGATTTGGCCTCCTAATCACTTGGATTACATGATTAAGGAATGAAATAGGTGAAATCAAGAACAAAGAACAAAAACCCATTTCCCCCCAAAAAACCCACCCATTAGGACTTGAAAATATAAATAAGCTAGAGATTTTATTTCATCACAAGCTCTTGGATTATGATAGTAGGGGATGATACTAGCTCATAGGAATTGGTTTGGTCTCAAAATGATTTTTCTACAATTTTCTAGAGATTTTTGAAGTTTAGATCTAGAAATTGAAATTCATGAAAATAAATGGAGAAAATAAAGATTGAGAGCTCAAGGATGAAATCTATACCTTCTAGGTGATAGAGGAGGATGAGAGGATCAACTTTGCTTCACAAACTTGCTTGAAAATCCTTGTGGAAGCTTGAGAAAAATGGAGGTGAAAATGGAGGAAGAAAAGAGAAATGGAGGAGAAGAAGAAAGAAGGAAGAAGAAGAAGAAGATGAAGGTGAGAGAGGAGAGAGAGAGAAATCTCGAAAATAAGAGAGAGAAAGTGAGGGTGATCATGAAAATTTAGATATTTTCTTAAGTTTTCTTAGGAGTTAAGAAAGGTAAAAAGGTAATTAGTAAAAATAACCAAGGGCAATTTGGTCATTTCACGTCCCGACATATTGAAAATCCTCTTGATACATGTAGGAGTCCCCAAATGATTTATCATAACTCTGGTATGAAAATCATTGGCTCAAGGTTCTCGAAAAACCCTAAGACAACTCGAATCGTCTATCCGATCGAGTTTCTGCCCGAATAGAAAAATATTATTTTTATTTTCGAACGTCAGGACTAACTTTTTCGAAAATATAGGAAACGTGATTCTAAGACTAATTGTCTCGTTCACGGGTCCAAATTAGGTCTCGATAGCAGTAAAGCACTACTGTCAAGCAAAAACGCAGACCTGGCTCCGTCTGAGTTTTTGGCCCAAAACTTAACCATAGTCTCCTACGATGGCGTAGAGTGTGACTATGGCCTCGGAATAATTTATTAAAGTTTCTAGACCCTCAAATAAAAATTACTGATTAATTCCTAATTAATTAAAAGATTAAGAAAATCGGGATAGTACATTACTACCCCCTTAAAAAGAATTTCGTCCTTGAAATTCGACGTACCTTAGAATAGATGTGGATACCGCTGCTGCATATCCTCTTCACGTTCCCAGGTGGCATCTCCTGTTGTAGCATCCCATATGACCTTGACTAAGGGAATCTGCTTTCCGCGGAGTTCTTTCACCCTCATGTCTTCAATCCGTACAGGCAATGCTTCGTATTCTAAGTTCTCCCTTACCTGGATTGATTCGGGCTCTATCACGTGTGATGGATCAGGATGTTATTTTCTGAGTTGGGATACATGGAATACATTGTGAATATTGAATAGGTTGGGAGGTAAGGCAATTTGGTAGGCAACTGGACCAATTCGGCAAAGAATTTGAAATGATCCAATGAATCTAGGTGTAAGCTTTCTGGATTTGATTGCCCTGCCGATTCCAGTTCTTGGAGTGACTCTCATAAAGACATGATCGCCTTCCTGGAACTCCAAAGGTCTCATCCTCTTGTCACTGTAGCTCTTCTGCCGATCCCGTGCGATTTTCATCTTTTTCCGAATTTTCTTAACTTGCTCCGTCGTTCGCTGTACCATCTCTAGGCCTATCAACTGATTTTCCCCCGTTTCATACCAACAGAGCGGTGTTCGACACTTCCGTCCATACAGTGCCTCGTATGGCGCCATGCCAATGCTCGAGTCGAAACTATTATTGTATGTGAACTCAATCAATGGAAGGAATTCGTCCCAACTTCCTGTGTTTTCCAAAACACATGCTCTTAAAAGGTCTTCTAACGATTGGATCGTCCTCTCAGACTGACCATCCATCTGCGGATGATAAGCTGAACTCATCCTGAGCTTAGTTCCCAATGCACCATTTAGACTCTGCCAAAACCTGGAAGTAAATCTCGGATCCCTGTCCGAAATTTTACTCGAAGGTACTCCATGTAATCTTACCACTTCTCTGATGTAAATCTGGGTTAATCTTTCCAAAGAATACCTTTGGTTGATCGGCAAGAAATGAGCACATTTCGTAAGTCTATCAACGATTACCCAAACTGCATCGCATCTCTTTTGCGTTCTTGGTAGTCCGGAAACAAAATCCATTGCAATGCTATCCCATTTCCATTCTGGGACGTCCAGTGATTGTAATAACCCTGCTGGTTTCTGGTGTTCAATCTTTTCCTTTTGACACACGAGACAGGATTGGACATATTCTGCTACTTCCTTCTTCATCCTAGGCCACCAAAACATTCCCTTTAGGTCTTGATACATCTTTGTAGATCCGGGATGAAAACTCAGTTTGCTCTTGTGTGCTTCTTCCAAGATCATGTTCCTAACTTCACTATCCTTAGGCACACATATCCTTTCTCCAAACTTCAGGATTCCATCAGTACCCTTCTTGAACTCTGAAGTCCTTCCTTCTTCTACCATCTGGTTCTTTTCCTGTAGGTACTAATCTTGTCCTTGCTTTTTCCAGATCAAGTTCAGAAAATCACTAGTGATAGTGATCATTCCTAAACTTATTTTATCTCTGGATAACTCCACGTCCAGGTTTAGATTCCTGAACTGTTCCAGCAGTTCCAGTTCTTTCACCATCATAGCGGACATATGCAAAGATTTCCGACTCAATGCATCTGCCACCATGTTGGCCTTTCCTGAGTGGTACTGTAGATCGAATTCATAATCCTTTATGAATTCCATCCATCTCCTCTGCCGCATGTTCAACTCCTTTTAGTCGAACAAATACTTTAAACTTTTATGGTCGCTAAACACGCTGAATTTAGCGCCATAAAGATAGTGTCTCCATATCTTCAATGAAAACACTATTGCGGCCAACTCTAGGTCGTGGGTTGGGTAATTCCGTTCGTGCACTTTTAGCTGTCTGGACGCATAGGCTACCACTTTCCTTTCTTGCATAAGCACACAACCCAAACCTTGATACGATGCGTCATAGTACACATCGAACGACATTGATGGATTTGGCAAGACTAGTACCGGAGATGTAGTTAGCCTCCCTTTCAGCTCTTGGAAACTAGTCTCACACTCTTCTGTCCATTCATACGCTTCTCCTTTCCTCGTTAATTGCGTCAGAGGTAACGCAATCTTCGGGAATCCCTCGATGAACCACCTGTAGTATCCTGCTAGTCCGAGAAAACTTCTGATCTCGGTTACCGTCTTAGGACTTTCCTATTTGACCATAGCTTCTACTTTTGCAGGATCTACTGCGATACCATCCTTGTCGATCACATGCCCAAGGAATTGTACCTCCTCCAGCCAGAACTCGCACTTCGACAACTTGGCATAGAGTTGTCTGTCCTTAAGAACTTGAAGTACAATCCTCAAATGCTCTTGATGTTCTTCCTTGTCTAAGGAGTAGATAAGGATGTCATCGATAAAAACAACGACAAACTTATCGAGGTACAGTCTAAAGATTCTATTCATGTAGTCCATGAACACTGCATGAGCATTAGTCACACCAAAAGGCATAACTAGATACTCGTAGTGTCTGTACCGACTCCTGAAAGCCGTCTTTGTTATATCATCTTCTTTCACCCTTATTTGATGATAACCGGATCTCAAATCAATCTTAGAAAATACCGTTGCTCCCCTTAATTGGTCCATAAGATCGTCAATCCTTGGCAATGGGTATTTATTCTTGATCGTCACCTTGTTGAGTTGTCTGTAGTCCACACACAACCTTGAACTGCCATCCTTTTTCTTGACGAACAGCACAGGTGCTCCCCATGGTGAAACACTCGGTCTAATAAACTGCTTGTGCAGCATGTCGTCCAATTGCTTCTTCAGCTCTGGCAACTCTGTTAAGGACATTCGATAGGGTGCTATCGAAATCGGTCCGGCTTCGGGTGTAAGGTCGATTGCGAACTCCACCTCTCTCTTGGGTGGCAATCCTGGCACATCATCCGGGAAGATGTCTGGAAACTTACGCACCACAGGCAAAACATCAAGACTTGGAGTCTCTTCGGCTTCCAAAGAAAACAGCACCATTCACTCTCCTGATTGTACACCTCCCGATATACCATCACCGGCAGGCAATGATCTAGATTGCTTGGAAAAGCAGAGGGTTTTATTTGAACAGTCCAGTACTACATGGTTGGCCGAAAGCCAATCCATGCCTAAGATAATATCAATCTGTTGCATAGGCAGACAGACTAGGTCCACAAGAAAAGATCGGTTTTCTAACATAACCGGGCATTTTAAACAGACAAATAGAGTTGTCAAGGAATCACCCCTAGGTGTAGAAACAGTCAAGTTATATGGTAAGGATGAAATAGGTAAATTCAAATGATCCACACACGCTAAAGAAATAAAGGAATGTGTAGCCCCCGAATCAAATAAAACAGATAAGAGTCCCCCTGCAACTAGGCACTTACCTTGTATCAGATCGGGACATTGAGAGGCTTCAGACCCTCTCACGACGAACACTCTTCCCGTTGTCTGCGGCTTGTTCTGCTGGCCCATCACTTGTTGTCCAGTCCCAACACTCTGAGCCCTCTCAGCTTGCTGTTGAACTTGACCCTTTTCGGATTCGTGACGTAAAACGATGATCGCCTCGCGATCCATAAGGTCAGACTGATAAGCAAAGAACAGCCCCTCGGCCTCGCAACGCGAACCTCTACTCGCGACGCGCTCCAGAGATCTAGCCTGATCAGTGAGGAGCAGCTCCTCGGCCTCGCGACGCGAACCTCTACTCGCGACGCGCTCCGCTCCAGAAGGCCAGACTGGTCAGTGAAGAACAGCCCCTCTGCTTCGCGACGCGAACATCTACTCGCCTCGCGAACCAGGAAGGCTAGCCTGATCAATATGGTTCAGTCATTCTGTCTCGCGACGCGAAACCTATTCTCGCCTCGCGATCCAGACAGAAACCACCCACCATATCAATCAACAGACATATATATTCTTTATGGACAATGAAGTTATCACACTTGATAATCTTGAACATCGGACACACTACCCTTTTTCGAACACAGTTGGTACCCAATGTGGATATAACTGTCAATGCTAGTGTACTTCCTAAACCTCACAGTCCGATATTAGAATCGAACTGCTCTGATACCAACAAATGAGACGACCCGCCGTCCCATCAGTAGAACCTAAGATATTAACTAATCTTAGTCGCATAATAAACGTTAGCGTGCCTTATTAATACGAAGCGAAGCGGAAAATTGAGTGCGAAAGCAATCAAATACACGGCACGCAACGCTTCAGAGTACACAGCTGTGAACACCTCATTTTGACCGGATAATCATAAAAAAGTCTTTTTTTATAGAAATCCAAAAAAAATAAATAATAAATAAATATAAAAAAAAATAAATAATAAAAAAAAAAAATAAAAAATAATAATAATATAAAAAAAATAAAAAAAATATAAAAAAATAAAAATAAAAATAAAAATAAAAATAAAAAAAATAAAAAAAGTTTCAGCCCATAACCCGTCTATCTCCATAACCCGTCTATCTCCTCCATAACCTGTCTATCTCATAACCTGTCTATCTCCTCCATAACCCGTCTATCTCCTCCATAACCTGTCTATCTCCATAACCTGTCTATCTCCTCCATAACCTGTCTATCTCCATAACCCGTCTATCTCCATAACCTGTCTATCTCCTCCATAACCTGTCTATCTCCTAACCTGTCTATCTCCATAACCCGTCTATCTCCTCCATAATCCGTCTATCTCCATAACCCGTCTATCTCCTCCATAACCCGTCTATCTCCATAACCCGTCTATCTCCTCCATAACCCGTCTATCTCCTCCATAACCCGTCTATCTCCTCCCTCATCCATCAGAAACCCTAGCCTCCACCTCATTTTCGCTCTTCCCCTTCCCCAAAAACACAGCCGCACACTAAACTCTTCCAGCTCCAGAAATTGCGCAATCAATCTTCTCCCAATTTGGAAATCCAGCAGCCTAACCCGGATCCACATCAGAAACACTCTCTCCCTCATTCAATTTTTGGACCGAATCATACTCAATCCCGTAGATCACGTTTCACGCAAGTGGAGGGTGCGAGATTACAGGGATGTGATTCTCATCCATTTTCCATAATCAAGGTAATATCGTTACTCTTTATGGTTGATTCAAATCAAGATATTTGATTGTGGTTTTTCATTGATTGACAGGAAAGAGAAATCGGAGAGATGTAGAAGGGGTCACTCTATAAAGAACAAGGGAGGCAACCAGAAAAAGGGGGACAGCCAGAGGAGACCCATAGAGCACAAAACAGAGGCGAAAACAGGCATAAGGGGTGCAAAAGGAGAAGCAGAAAATGCAGACACAGTACTAAGGAGGAAGGGGTGCATACAAGGGACCAAACAAAGGAGCTTTCAGTTTTCTTTTCCTCATCTCCCTGCTCGAGTCTTTCAAAGGAAGAAGAAAAGGCAGGGGCTGAGCCACTACACCTAGACCCCACCTTGAGTTCTGACCTAGTTCTGATCCAGGTTGAGATTTGTTCTAAGTTAGGTACTGGATTCGTAAGATTAATAATATATTGGGATAGTTTTTGTGATCTGTTATGGTGTTTCAATGAGTCTGGACATTTGTATATTTTTTTAGAGCATTATTCTGATTGTGAATGAACATAAACTGTTTGACCATATGCTGATACTGAATTTTATCATTGATGAATAGATTGGTCTAGTTGTATGTTCCTGTTTGCAGAATTATTTCCCAGTGACTTAGCTACATTGAACTAATATGAACTAATATTTTTCTTTATGCACTGCCTGTTACGTGTTTGATATGTGAACTGAATAACAATTGATATCAATTATCTTGAGTTCAGGTTGTTGCGAATCATGACTTTTATGCTTAATAGGATCAACCTGATCATTATGGTTGTTGTTTGCAAGGTTGCCCGTAGATTGACTATAGTGTGGTACTGAGTTTGTTGATCTGGGTTGTCTAAGTCAATTTGCTTCTATCATAAAATTGAATTGCTTCTGGTACTCATGAAATGTGACTTTGTTATATAGCGTGGGCTCTAAAATTGATTCTTATGTAGTCATGTTTATTGCATCAATGGTTATTATATAATCTCTTGTCTGTTTAAGGTGAAGAATATAGTACCTCCTATATGAATCTGGATGATAGTTTGTCTTGTTTTAATGAATCATGTGTGTATTGTATTTTCTGACAGCCCATGTTTCTTGTTTGTAATTTGTGTTAGAAAAATTGAATTCCAGTTCTGTTTGTCTTGTTAAAAATATGAGACACAAGGTGCTGGACGTAAATTTCTTGGATTCAAAATCTTAGCAATTTGGGCATCATCCTGGTTTAAAACTCTGGTTGTTTGGCATTTTTTATGCTGTCAACAGATGCTCTTGTAGGCATAAATTGGGCTATACAACTCGGAATGAGGCATCGTTTTTTTTTCATGGAAACCTAACACAGAGATCTCTAAACCATAAAAATCAGGACGAAATACTTTCTGAGTTAATGCCAGTTTAGTTTTTTTTTAAAGATAAGGTCTGTTTTGCGTGTATTCTGGTTTTTGACACCATTTGTTCTTTAGATTTCTGAATGTTGGATTTATGTTTTTCTCGTTGTATGGAGTCATGCTACGGCTTCAGGATGATTTAATATAGGATGTTCTCCTCAACCATTTTATTTTATTTTTGTGAAGTTTGATTCATTGTTCTTTTTATATTCTCGTAAATTTTTTGGGGGGCAAAATAAGTATGTTAAAGTTCGTTAATTATTTGCACAATTAATTTGGGTAACCGTTTTTCTGGGTGCATTAGGGGTGCTGTGGGGTTAAGTCCTCATCCTTCCCTATGCGCAAGTGACTCCCGGACTCGATATGGTTCCAAAGATCATTTTTTAAGGTTTTTCCTTTTTCCGAATTAAATAAAATTGGTGGCGACTCTACATGTTTTTAATCTAATCTCTTTTTTCGTCGTCTTCCTTCGCGATTCGGTCGCGACAGATGGCGACTCCACTGGGGATGATTTTAGAGAGTCAAGCCCATTAAAATTAATTGTGCAAATCTTTAATAAATTTTAACTTGTTTGTTTTACCCTTTCTTTTTTCTTTCTTCTTTTTTGTTTTTTCTTGTTATGTTTTGTTTCTCTATCCTTTATGAAAATAAAAAAAAATTTTGAAAAAAAAGAAAAAAAAAATGAAAAAAAAGTCTTTTGTGTTTTGTTGTTGGTTGTTTTTTTTTCAACCTTAGGGTAGAGGATTTTGTTTTTTCTTGGAATATATTATTTGAACTCTAGGGTAGATGACATTTGATTTTTTGTATATATATGTGACTTTGTTTTGCAGGTTTTTTTTTTTTTTAGTTTTAGGATTTTACAGGTTTGTATGCCTCCAGCACACACATCACAATCACTCGTGTCACACATTTTCAGCTCTATACCCGAGCTTGTGGAAGCCTTAGGAGTAGGCGGTGCCTCAACACTGTCATTGGAAGGCCTAGTGCCCCTCTGATATTTGTTGATTCACCACTCAGATTGTTACTAGTATCATGGATTAGTCATCCTGGAGGGTTTATCCCTACTTGTGGCTAGGATCATGAGCTGGGTCCCGGTCTTTCGTGATTGGGACAATCTGGGAGCCATGACATTTAGAAGTCTAGAACCACCATTGCACTCATAGATTAACCTAGTGGCTGCCTAATTTAAGAGTCGTCATTGGTGCCCTTGACTATAGGACTTCCCTTTTAGGACAATTGGAGGCGTGCATCTTCTCTCTTTTTTATTCGTGATTATGCATCTTATTTCGAAAAAAAAAAATGAAAAAAGAATAGAAGATAAAAAGGTAAATGGGTTCCCATCGCCTTGGGCCCAAATGATCCATTAAAATGGGTCACAAGAGGGACAATGCATTAGACGTCCCATGTCCTTTGGGTTTACAACCCTATAAGGACTCCTTTTGCATCACATTTTTGTGCTTAGTTTGTCATTTTTCTATTTTTATTTATTTATTTATTTATTTTTAATAGGTGAGTTCTTTTGTGAAGGAAAGATCCCGTTACAATCCAAGTAGCAAGCAATGGAAAGATCTCATTCTAGCAATGCAATCAGCT
Source organism: Ammopiptanthus mongolicus (assembly GCA_039655645.1). Classification (NCBI taxonomy): domain Eukaryota; kingdom Viridiplantae; phylum Streptophyta; class Magnoliopsida; order Fabales; family Fabaceae; genus Ammopiptanthus; species Ammopiptanthus mongolicus. The sequence continues at coordinate 25,702,431 of CM077351.1, forward strand.
CAAGGAGGAACATTAGGATTGATGTGAAGGTAAATGATGTCAAGACCTTAATAGAAATCAGTCAGTTGATGCCAAGAGAGACACATTCAGCATTTGCAAGCAAATATGGGAGAATTTTGGACTTGTTGTATATTCCCATAGATGTTGCGGGCTTGAGCGCTTTGGCCCAGTATTGGAATCCTACCCTAAGATGTTTTGAGTTGCCAAATTTGGATACGACACCAACTATAGAAGAATATGCTTACATGATAAGGATACCTCTTCCGAAGGAGCTTCGTGTTTACCTCTACTATGGCCAACATGTCAGTGATGGGAAAGTGGCAGAATTATTAGGAGTTCAACCGAAGCCATCAGACAAAATGGAAAAAGGAGTAGTCAAAGGCTTGAAGAGGAGATTCCTCGAGGTTTATCTCAGGGAATTGGCTCGACAACAAAATTGGGTTGTTTTCAACCGAGTGTTAGCTTTGACCGTTTATGGATTGGTGTTGTTTCCTTTTATACCGGACATGGTGGATTATGCAGCCATGGATGTCTTTTACAAAGTTGAGGAGTATGCTGTGAATCCCGTCCCTGCTATTTTGGCAGAAACGTTCCTCTCACTACAAGTTTGCCACGAAAGTCAGCAAGGTAAATTGCGGTGTTGCACACAATTGATGTATGTTTGGATCGTGACTCATATGTATGCTCGCAAGCACATTAGCGAGACGGATGACCCTTTGAAGAGATTCCACCGCATACCAGTAAAGCCAAATAAATCCTATGAATGGAAGCGAGAGTTTGATGAGATTGATTCAGAATCCTTTAATTGGATGTGTCCATGGTATAAAGGAGATACTGTTATTTTCAGCTGTGGGAATTTCTCGAATGTCCCCTTGATGGGGCCAAGAGGTTGTGTTTCATATTCTCCAGCACTTGTGATTCGACAACTGAAGTGGACTCAACGTGAACCCCCTGAAGAAGTGATGGGTGGGATCTCTTTCTTATTCCAAGATTGCGAAGTGGTCAAGAATACATCAATAGCGATTAGATTGGCTTGGAGTAATATCCGTATAGTGGGATCAAATGAGTTGGGGAGGCAAATCATTGCTTACACTAAAAACTACCTCGCGTGGAGGAAAGCGAGGAGAGAGAACATTACCGATCCTGAGCCGATCCCACACCATGATGAGATTCCTCAGACTGAAGCACAGTTGCTAGAGAAGACTGAGATTTTGATGGCTCAGATATGGGTGCTAGAGGAGGTGAATCAAACGGCTCGAATCACCATTGCCACACTTCAACATGAAGTCCATAAATTAAACATGAAGGTAGAATGGTTGAAAGATGAATGTGCGGATGCATATGAAGCCGCCTGTCCAGCAAAGAGGGCGAGGAAAGAGAATGTGAAAGGGTCAGAAGTCCGAGGGTTGCGAGCAAGGGTAGAAGATCAAGAAAGAGTACTGACAAAAACTCTCAAAGAAAAAGAAAAGTTGGAGGCAAGCGTCGGGGTACATGTCCAAACGATAAAAATATTGGAGGAAAGAATAGGATCCTTGTAAGAGGCATTTGCCCATACTGAGCGTTACTCTGATCAAGGTTGGAATGCAGCTGCAACGTATCGCGAATCATTGGCAAAGGCACAAGAGAAGGAAGACCAACTGTGGATGAAGATACGAAAGCTTGAAAGAGAGAAAAAGCAATATGAGGATGAGATCCATCAGCAAGAAGAATGGTTAGAAGACTGGCATGTAGTGGCAGAGAAACTGAAGACTGATAGAAATGCTTGGAAGAGAAGATATGAATACTTGTCGGGAAGCTTGCAATACCATGCTTCTCGATTCATAGATCGCCTCGAGGAGGCGTCCATTCAGGTTCACATGAGCGCTGAATCTCTAATACCTCCAAAAGTAGCCAGCTTCATAAAATATTGTAGAAGTCTTGCTAGTGGATTCCAAAAGAGAACCTCGAAACTTTTGATGTAATTTTTGTTAAATGTCGGACGTTGTACCGCTCTTCAATCAAATAAAAGTTATCTTTCACGTTATGTCCATCGATGAATTCTCCTTTGTGTTATAAGTCTGCTTGCATGGTTGCATTGCTAGTGAGTGATGCGATCCATTGAGAGATGCACGCCCTCATGGATATGTCATCAACCATGCACAATCTAAGGGGGACGTACCCCTAGAGTTGCGCATGGGATGGAAATTTCTTGCTACAGAGACGGTCTTTCCTTGACAAAAAGAATTAATAGTGTAAATGAGATAGACGTAACTTTGATTTTACTAATTAAATTTTTTTTAATGTATTCGTATTAGGTTAAAATTAGAAAATTCAGGAACCATTGCGCGACCCAGGAAAGACGACACCAATCAAACCCGAGTCCACAACACCAGATCTCGGACTAGAATGGCTGATAATAATGCCGAGGTGGGAAGAAATTTGAGCTTAGAGTTAGATGAAGTAAGGGGGAGAGTAGCTGAGATGACTGAAACCCAAGCAAGGCTGGAGGCGATATTGCAAGATATGAGAGAATCTCTCAATAGGCTTGGCGCAAATAGAGGTGCAAATGAAGATGATCCCTATGTGAGTGTACAGCCAGCCCTTTCCACAGTATCGGCACCTATGTTCTCAAACATCAACACAGGTCTTACTCAGGGAATGCGCGCCCATGAACAACAGCAACACACAGCACCAATAGTACTTCCCATCGGAGAAGGATACCGCCCTTTTGAGAATGCCTATCATGAAGCTCCTGGCTATGCATGACCCACATGGGAGCAACCCCATATATCCATCCCTGGACCGTTCATAGGAGCTCAGGTAGAGAAGGATAAGGTGAAAGATGAGTGGATGGAAAAGATGGAAGAACAGATAAAAGCGATAAAAGGATCAAGTACCTATGGCCTTCTAAAAATAGAAGAACTTTGTCCTGCCTCGGACGTGGTGATACCTAAGGATTTTAAGATCCCCGATTTTTCAAAGTATGATGGAAGTGGGAATCCTCGGTTTCACCTTATCAGCTATGCCACCAAAATGGCCATCTGGTCAAAGGAAGACAAGTTCCTCATTAGCTTCTTTCATGAGAGTTTGACAGGTATTGCGTTAGAATGGTACCTTCAGCTAGACCACTCTAAGATTTCGCGATGGACAGAATTGGCTGACTTGTTCATGGACCAGTATAAGTTCAATTTGGATGCAGCTCCTACCCGTGAACAACTGACCTCAATGCAGAAAAGAAATGAGGAACCCTTTAAAGTATATGCGCAAAGGTGGAGAAGCTTAGCAGCACAAGTTCAGCCCTCGTTGACATTATCAGAAATGTGCTCGTACTTTTTGGGAACTCTCGGGGCCCCTTTTATAGGGGCAATGGCAGGAGCGGCTTACAGGGATTTCTCCGACTTAATAGCTGCAGGAGAAAGAATTGAATTTTTAGCTAGAGCTGGGAAACTGTCGGTTGATGCAGAAAGTAGTGCACCTAAGAAGGGATTCCAACCAAAGAAGAAGGAAGCTGAGGCGAATTATGTACAACACCAACAGAATGCTGGGCCTCGACATGTTCCCTCATACCCAACGTACCAAGCACCATATAACCCGAACCTTCACATCCCATACCATCAAACACCACTTTACCCACCTCAACAAGCCTTGCCAAGCACCACTCAACCACAAAACCAGATAAATAATGTCCCCGCACCTCAGCCATATAACCCCACTCGCCCTGCATACGCACGTTATCCCCCTGCATTCCAACCATATCGCCCAACCTATAATCGACCAAATCAAGGACACCCCACCACTCCAAACCTGCCACCTTTCCCTAGACTATCCGTTTCCAATGCAGAATTATTCCAACAATTGTTCGACCGTCATTTGATTGCTGGGAACCCTGTACGTCCCCTTCAACCACCTTTCCCTGCTTGGTACAATCCAAACTTGACCTGCAAATATCACATGGATGTCTCAGGGCACTCCATTGAAGATTGCGAAGCCTTTAAGACAGCAGTGAGAAAACTAATCGCTTGTGGAAGATTGGGGTTTGAAGAGGAATCGGGGCCTAGCATTGTTAACAATCCAATCCTAAGCCATAATGTAGAAAACAGGGTGAATAGCTTGGAAGTAGAGGGGCATCAAGTCAAGAAGGTCCTCCACTTACGAACGCCTATGCAAGAGGTGTTTGATGGACTAAAGAAAGCAGGGTATGACATCGTCGCACCGGGGGTGCCAATAGAAGAAGAAGAACAAAAGGATGATGGAATTTTAAATTGTGTTTATCACCATGGGCAGGCAGGACATGACATTGAGAGTTGTTGGGACTTTAAGGTCCGAGTTCAGGGACTACTAACCCTCGGAGTGATACAAGCCAGGCGAGGTACGTTTGAGGGAATCAACGTAGTCGAAAAGATTGTACTTCGAGTGCCACTCCTTAATAAGGCCCCGACACCAGAAAAAGTGATCTTAAGGGTAAAAAAGCCAGTTCCTTTTGCGTATGACGACACTCATGCTGTGCCATGGAACTATGAAACAAAAGTTGAGCTGACGGCTGCAGGAGAGGCTTCGAAGGCCCAAGTTGCCAATGTGATAAGGATCGGGGGTATTACGAGGAGTGGGCGATGTTATGGCCCCGAAGAAGAAGAAATAAAGAAGAGTTCCAAGGATAAAAAGAAGAATGAAGCTGTGGAGGAAGAGGAAGAAGAGTTCCTGAAGATCATGAAGCAGAGTGAGTTTGATGTGGTGGAACAGTTGAAGAAGACTCCAGCCAGGATTTCTCTCTTATCACTTATTCTAACATCAGAATTGCACCGTAAGGCTTTGTTGAGGGTGTTGGGTGAAGCTTATGTCAAGCCTGATGTCACTCCCGAAAATGTGGTAAACATGGTAGATCCGGTGAAGCGTGTCAACATGATTACCTTTTCGGAAGGTGAGGTGGTTCCAAGGCAGGGTAGTGGGCCCAAAGCCCTGCATATTACTTTAAAGTGCAGGGGTTTTGTGGTTGCGAAGGTACTCATAGATGGCGGCTCGGCATTGAATGTGATTCCAATGTCTACTCTAGAGCAACTGAACATGGGTATAACAGATTTAACACCACAAGAGATGATTGTGCGAGCCTTTGATGGAACAACAAGAGGGATTTTAGGGGAAATAACTCTGCCACTTGAAATAGGGCCTAGTTGTTTCCCTGTCCTATTCCAAGTCATGGAAATTCAACCAGCATATACTATGCTTCTAGGGAGGCCTTGGATTCATAGCGCTGGAGTTGTTCCCTCAACATTGCATCAGTGCTTGAAGTACATCCACAATGGGGCGGTAATTACCATTCGTGGTGAAGAGGAAATCATGCTGACAAAGCCCGTTTCAGTACCTTATATAGAGAATACAGAGCAAATTGAGGATAACTCTTTGCACAATTTTGAAATTTTGAGGTCAGAGATCCCGAGGAAAGAGCCACCAATAAAGAATGTGAATGAAGTGATATTTCGTATTATGGAGAGGAGTGGATACCAGAAGGGTAGAGGCTTGGGGTCTAAGCTTCAAGGGATCCCACAACCGATCGAGGCCATTTCCAGAGAGGGAAAGTATGGACTAGGGTATGAGCCTTCTCTGGCAGAAAAAATGAAGATCACGACTCTCAAAGGAAGAAAAGAAGGAGAGGGAGAAAACAAGTATGTTCCCCATCTAAAGGAGACTTTCCCAACACCAGCTGAAGTGATCAAGCCAGGAAAGTTGACCTCCCCTCATTTCACCATCAGTGCACTTGAAGAAGAGCAAGAGGGAAACCATGTTATCTATCTCTCTGGTGACAATGAAGTTCTTAGCAATTGGCGGTCTGAGCCATTTGTTGATGTTATTTCCATAAAGTAATTATCTCTTTGTACAAGAAATGAACTGGTGTTTACTTTAATTGAGACATGAATAAAATGTGTTAGCATGATTTTCCAGCATGTTTTTTTTTTCGTTGTTCCGCTCTTTTACTATTCATTGCTTTATATTGCTTGCACCTTCTTCAACAAATAAAACTCTTGTCTATATTGTTCCTATTGCAAAAATTGTCTTTCAGGAATCTCTCTCCCACTGAAAGTTTGCTTCATAAAAGGAACCCTGAGGCCTCATTTATTGATTCCCTTGCGGCTGTGAACGAAGGTGATCCCAGGTCTGATGATGAAGAAGAAGCAATTGAGGAGTTCTCCAAGTTGATGGAACACTCTGAAAAAGGGTTCAGTTTGAATGATGAGGTCATAGAAGTGGTTAATATGGGGACAGAGGAAGACAAGAAGGAGTTGAAGGTAGTGGATAACCCAGAGCATGCAGAAATGATCGCACTATTCAAAGAGTATTTGGATGTGTTTGCATGGTCCTACAGAGATATGCCAGGTTTAGACCCAGAGATAGCATCACATAAAATCCCATTGTACCCAGATATGGTGGCCAAGAAACAAAAATTGAGGAGGATGCATCCAGAAATGTCGCTTAAGATCAAAGAAGAGGTAACTAAACAACTGGAAGCTGGTTTTCTGGAAGTGTCAAGACACCCGGAGTGGGTAGCTAATATTGTGCCGGTACCAAAGAAGGATGGGAAGGTCAGGATGTGTGTGGATTACAGAGATCTGAATAAAGCCAGTCCAAAAGATGATTTCCCGCTCCCTCATATCGATATCCTCGTAGACAGTACGGCAAGGAATCACAGGTTCTCTTTCATGGATGGGTATTCTGGATACAATCAGATCCTCATGGACGTCGATGACAAGGAGAAGACAACTTTTACCACTCCTGGGGGAACTTTTTGTTACAAAGTAATGCCTTTTGGTTTGAAGAATGCCGGGGCCACCTACCAACGTGCTATGGTAGCATTGTTCCACGATATGATGCATAAAGAAATAGAGGTGTACGTGGATGACATAGTGGCCAAATCCAAGGAAGGAGAAAGTCATGTAGCAGTTTTGCGGAGGCTATTCGAGAGACTGAGGAAGTACAAGTTGAGACTCAACCCTACAAAGTGTGTGTTTGGGGCATCAACTGGGAAGTTGCTTGGTTTTATTGTTAGCAGAGAAGGAATAAAAGTGGACCCGGACAAGGTAAAGGCGATAAGGGACATGCCCGCTCCCAAGAATGAGAAGGAGGTAAGAGGTTTTTTGGGAAGGTTGAATTACATTGCACGGTTTATTGCTAACCTGACTAGCACGTGTGAGCCGATCTTCAAGCTCCTGAAGAAGAATAATCCTGGAAGTTGGAATGAGGAGTGCCAAGAAGCCTTCGACAAGATAAAAGCATATCTGCTTAGTCCTCCGGTGTTGTTGCCACCGATTCGAGGACGTCCACTGATATTGTATCTCACTATATTACCGACCTCAATGGGGGCAATGCTAGGGCAATATGATGAATCTGGCAAGAAAGAACAGGCGATTTATTATCTGAGCAAAAAGTTTAATGACTGCGAAGTCTGATATATGGCAATTGAGAAGACTTGTTGTGCATTGGTATGGACGTCCAAGAGGCTCAGGCAGTACATGTTGTATCACACGACCTGGTTAATCTCTCGAATGGACCCTTTGAAGTATATCTTTGAAAGTCCTCACATCTCCTTAAGGGTTTCAAAGTGGCAAGTGATATTATCAGAATTTGATATTAAATACATGACTCGAAAGTCCATCAAGGGGAGTGCGATTGCTGATCATTTAGCTGAAAACCCTCTCGAGGGTGGACAACCAGTTACATACGAGTTCCCAGATGGAGAGATATTGTCATTAGAGGAAGATGAAGCCGAAAATGAGAATGTGTGGAAGATGTATTTCGATGGAGCAGTTAATACGCACGGGAGAGGTATAGGAGCAGTAGTGGTTTCGCCGAATGGCAAGCAGTACCCAGTGGCCATTAAGCTTGAATTTGAATGTACCAACAACATTGCAGAATACGAAGCATGTGCGAGTGGGTTACAAGTAGCAATTGAGCTTGGAATAAAACAATTGAAGGTCTTTGGGGATGCGGCTCTAATTATTTATCAAGTCAATGGCGAATGGCAAACCAAAGATTCCAAGTTGGTCCCATATCAGAAGTACTTGACTCAGTTGATTGCGAAATTTGATGATATTACCCTTTCGCATTTAACTCGAGACAAGAATCAATTCGCAGATGCTTTAGCCTCGTTAGCTGCTATGACTAAGCTGGACATTTGTACCACCGTCCAGCCTATCCAAGTGAAGGTCCAGCGTGAACCGGCATATTGTGCCCATGTGGAGGAAGAGCCCGATGGTAAACCTTGGTATCATGACATCAAACAGTATATGCAGAGTAGGGCATACCCAGCTGGAGCAAATGAAGGGACCAAGAAGACTATTCGCAGGTTATCCATGGCCTTTTTTCTGGACGGAGAAGTTCTATATAAAAGAAACCATGATGGGGTCCTCTTAAGATGTGTTGATGCTCGTGAAGCCCGAACTGTCATGACAGAAGTACATGAAGGGATATGTGGAACGCATGCCAACGGTCATATGATGGCACGCAAGATTTTACGGAGTGGTTACTACTGGTCAACCATGGAAACAGATTGCTTGGAGTATGTCCGGAGATGCCATAAATGCCAGATATATGCAGATCGAATCAAAGCTCCTCCATTCCAACTGCACAATTTGGTGTCCCCTTGGCCCTTCTCTATGTGGGGAATAGATGTAATCGGGCCGATCAATCCTAAGGCTTCAAACGGGCACCGTTTCATCTTGGTGGCAATAGATTACTTCACAAAGTGGGTAGAAGCGGCATCATATGCCAGTATTTCTCAAAAGGTGTTCACAAAGTTCCTCAAAAGAGATGTCATTTGTCGGTACGGAATACCCGAAAGGATCATTACGGACAATGCTTCCAATCTTAATGGGGCAGAGATACAGAAGTTGCTCGAGACCTTCAAAATCAAACACCATAATTCTGCTCCTTATAGGCCCCAAATGAATGGTGCGGTAGAAGCGGCCAACAAGAATATCAAGAAGATTGTCGCTAAAATGGTCGTGAACTATAAAGATTGGCATGAAATGTTACCCTATGCTTTGCATGCGTATCGCACCAATATACGTTCAAGTACCGGGGCAACACCCTTCTCATTGGTGTATGGAATGGAGGCTGTCTCCCCCATAGAAGTTGAAATCCCTTCATTCAGAGTGTTGATGGAAGCAGACTTGGAAGAATCCGAGTGGATGAAGGCTCGGTATGATCAATTGAACATGATTGAAGAAAAAAGATTGGTGGCCCTTTGTCACGGACAATTATATCAAAGAAGAATGGCTAAAGCTTTTAATAAGAAAGTTCGTCCTAGGGAGTTTCAACCAGGCGATTTGGTACTAAAGAAGATACTCCCCAATCAAGAAGACGCTCGAGGAAAATGGGCGCCCAATTATGAAGGGCCATATATTGTAAAGCAGGCATACTCGGGCGGAGCATTGATCTTAACAGATGAAGACGGGCAAGAATTACCAAGGCCCATAAACTCTGATGCTGTGAAAAAGTTTTATGCTTAAAAAAAAAAAATATATATATATATATATATAAAAAAAATTTTGCTCGCTAGGTCGAAAACCCGTAAGGGCGGCTTAGGCAAAAGTTAGGGCAGAAAAATGTCCGTTAGGTCGAAAACCCGTAAAGGGCAACCTAAGCAAAAATTAGGGCAAAGAAAATAAATCTTGGGCTGAAAACCTGCAAGGGCAGTTCAAGTGAAGAAAATAGCACAAAGGCCACCACACTGAGGCAATTTTGCTTGTGATTGGGTACATGGTTGCGAAGAAAACTGTTGGAGGGTTAAAGGAGGAATGCACATCAAGAGAAGTTGAGAGTAAGGCCAGGACTTGCGACGTCAGTGGCCGATGGGAATCATCTGAATGAGGATCAAGGAACCGATACTGAGGCAAATTTTTTATGTGGTTATCATATTTTATTCCTTTCCTCTTATTCGCTCTTATCCTTTGTGTTGCCCTTGCACTTCCCCTCCCCATGTTATCCTTTCTAATTCCCTTATGTATAATCCAAAGTCACATGTGAAGGCAAAAGTTTATTTATGACCCCTTTGTGCTCAAATCATGTTTTATGCATTAAAATTATGTCTCAATCAAAGTAAATATGAGTTTGATAGTATGATTTGATAATTTTAATGGTGATTTTAATGAATGGTTTGGACCAACAAAGATTCAGCACTTCAAAGTCAATAAGTAAGATGACAGTGCACGCCGAGTGGGGGACTTAAAAGAATAAGTAAAGTCTCCACAGGTCACAGTCCGGGATAAATCTCTTCATGACTGCAAGAAACCATGTCATCAAAGGGAATAAATGGTGCTTCAACTCAAAGGTGTTTGTGAACAAGGGTATGATTGGTCGAAGTTTTCCTGGGAAGTGTTTGGTTCCAGTTTGTCTAAAGAAAAGGTAAAATAGAAATAAAGAGCTCAAAAGCTCATTGCAATTTAATTTTCGGGATCAGAGGCCCATTACCATTTAATTTTCGAGCTCAGAGGCTCATTGTTTTGGGATCAGAGGCCCAAAGTCATTTACTTTCTGAGCTCAGAGGCTCTTTGTCTTTTATTTTTTCGGGATCAAAGGCCCATTGTTATTTAATTTTTTGAGCTCAGAGGCTCATCGCAATTTAGTATCTTTGGGATCAGAGGCCCACTATCACTTATTTTTCCGAGCTCAGAGGCTCATTGTCATTTAATTTTTGGGGAACAGAGGCCCACTGTCAATTAATTTTGAGCTCAAAGGCTCATTGCCATTTAATTTTTGGGATCAAAGGCCCATTACCATTCAGTTTTCGAGTTCCGAGGCTCATTTCCATATTTGGGATCAGAGGCCCATTGTTATCTAAATTTTGAGCTCAGAGGCTCATTGTCACTAATTTTTCGGGTCAGGGGCCCACGGTCATTTAATTTGCGAGCTCAGAGTCTCGTGATCATTTATTTTTTTGGGATTAGAGGCCCATGGCACTTTGTTTCTTTCATTTGTTATTATGCCTGCATCATTTGCATTAAATATCTTTGTATAATCACATGCATTCCCGGACAAAATGTGTGTTCTTTTTCTTTACTCGTTGTTTACTATGATCACATGTCTCCTAGAAAACAACAAGTAAAGAGGGGCAACTGTGAACACCTCATTTTGACCGGATAATCATAAAAAAGTCTTTTTTTTTATAGAAATCCAAAAAAAAAAAAATAAATAAATAAATAAATAAAAATAAAAAAATAATAATAAATAAAAAATAAAAAAAATAATAATAATAATAAAAATAAAAATAAAATAAAAATAAAAAAAAATATAAAAAATAAAAATAAAAATAAAAATAAAAATAAAAAAAAAAAATAAAAAAAAAAAGTTTCAGCCCATAACCCGTCTATCTCCATAACTCGTCTATCTCCTCCATAACCTGTCTATCTCCATAACCTGTCTATCTCCTCCATAACCTGTCTATCTCCATAACCTGTCTATCTCCTCCATAACCCGTCTGTCTATCTCCATAACCTGTCTATCTCCTCCATAACCTGTCTATCTCCATAACCCGTCTATCTCCATAACCTGTCTATCTCCTCCATAACCTGTCTATCTCCATAACCCGTCTATCTCCATAACCCGTCTATCCCCTCCATAACCCGTCTATCTCCTCCCTCATCCATCAGAAACCCTAGCCTCCACCTCATTTTCGCTCTTCCCCTTCCCCAAAAACACAGCCGCACACTAAACTCTTCCAGCTCCAGAAATTGCGCAATCAATCTTCTCCCAATTTGGAAATCCAGCAGCCTAACCCGGATCCACATCAGAAACACTCTCTCCCTCATTCAATTTTTGGACCGAATCATACTCAATCCCGTAGATCACGTTTCACGCAAGCGGAGGGTGCGAGATTACAGGGATGTGATTCTCATCCATTTTCCATAATCAAGGTAATATCGTTACTCTTTATGGTTGATTCAAATCAAGATATTTGATTGTGGTTTTTCATTGATTGACAGGAAAGAGAAATCGGAGAGATGTAGAAGGGGTCACTCTATAAAGAACAAGGGAGGCAACCAGAAAAAGGGGGACAGCCAGAGGAGACCCATAGAGCACAAAACAGAGGCGAAAACAGGCATAGGGGGCGCAAAAGGAGAAGCAGAAAATGCAGACACAGTACTAAGGAGGAAGGGGTGCGTACAAGGGACCAAACAAAGGAGCTTTCAGTTTTCTTTTCCTCATCTCCCTGCTCGAGTCTTTCAAAGGAAGAAGAAAAGGCAGGGGCTGAGCCACTACACCTAGACCCCACCTTGAGTTCTGACCTAGTTCTGATCCAGGTTGAGATTTGTTCTAAGTTAGGTACTGGATTCGTAAGATTAATAATATATTGGGATAGTTTTTGTGATCTGTTATGGTGTTTCAATGAGTCTGGACATTTGTATATTTTTTTAGAGCATTATTCTGATTGTGAATGAACATAAACTGTTTGACCATATGCTGATACCGAATTTTATCATTGATGAATAGATTGGTCTAGTTGTATGTTCCTGTTTGCAGAATTATTTCCCAGTGACTTAGCTACATTGAACTAATATGAACTAATATTTTTCTTTATGCACTGCCTGTTACGTGTTTGATATGTGAACTGAATAACAATTGATATCAATTATCTTGAGTTCAGGTTGTTGCGAATCATGACTTTTATGCTTAATAGGATCAACCTGATCATTATGGTTGTTGTTTGCAAGGTTGCCCGTAGATTGACTATAGTGTGGTACTGAGTTTGTTGGTCTGGGTTGTCTAAGTCAATTTGCTTCTATCATAAAATTGAATTGCTTCTGGTACTCATGAAATGTGACTTTGTTATATAGCGTGGGCTCTAAAATTGATTCTTATGTAGTCATGTTTATTGCATCAATGGTTATTATATAATCTCTTGTCTGTTTAAGGTGAAGAATATAGTACCTCCTATATGAATCTGGATGATAGTTTGTCTTGTTTTAATGAATCATGTGTGTATTGTATTTTCTGACAGCCCATGTTTCTTGTTTGTAATTTGTGTTAGAAAAATTGAATTCCAGTTCTGTTTGTCTTGTTAAAAATATGAGACACAAGGTGCTGGACGTAAATTTTCTTGGATTCAAAATCTTAGCAATTTGGGCATCATCCTGGTTTAAAACTCTGGTTGTTTGGCATTTTTTATGCTGTCAACAGATGCTCTTGTAGGCATAAATTGGGCTATACAACTCGGAATGAGGCATCGTTTTTTTTCATGGAAACCTAACACAGAGATCTCTAAACCATAAAAATCAGGACGAAATACTTTCTGAGTTAATGCCAGTTTAGTTTTTTTTTTAAAGATAAGGTCTGTTTTGCGTGTATTCTGGTTTTTGACACCATTTGTTCTTTAGATTTCTGAATGTTGGATTTATGTTTTTCTCGTTGTATGGAGTCATGCTACGGCTTCAGGATGATTTAATATAGGATGTTCTCCTCAACCATTTTATTTTATTTTTGTGAAGTTTGATTCATTGTTCTTTTTATATTCTCGTAAATTTTTTGGGGGGCAAAATAAGTATGTTAAAGTTCGTTAATTATTTGCACAATTAATTTGGGTAACCGTTTTTCTGGGTGCATTAGGGGTGCTGTGGGGTTAAGTCCTCATCCTTCCCTATGCGCAAGCGACTCCCGGACTCGATATGGTTCCAAAGATCATTTTTTAAGGTTTTTCCAATTTTTTCCGAATTAAATAAAATTGGTGGCGACTCTACATGTTTTTAATCTAATCTCTTTTTTCGTCGTCTTCCTTCGTGATTCGGTCGCGACAGATGGCGACTCCACTGGGGATGATTTTAGAGAGTCAAGCCCATTAAAATTAATTGTGCAAATCTTTAATAAATTTTAACTTGTTTGTTTTACCCTTTCTTTTTTCTTTCTTCTTTTTTGTTTTTTCTTGTTATGTTTTGTTTCTCTATCCTTTATGAAAATAAAAAAAAATTTGAAAAAAAAGAAAAAAAAATGAAAAAAAAGTCTTTTGTGTTTTGTTGTTGGTTGTTTTTTTTCAACCTTAGGGTAGAGGATTTTGTTTTTTCTTGGAATATATTATTTGAACTCTAGGGTAGATGACATTTGATTTTTTGTATATATATGTGACTTTGTTTTGTAGGTTTTTTTTTTTTTTAGTTTTAGGATTTTACAGGTTTGTATGCCTCCAGCACACACATCACAATCACTCGTGTCACACATTTTCAGCTCTATACCCGAGCTTGTGGAAGCCTTAGGAGTAGGCGGTGCGTCAACACTGTCATTGGAAGGCCTAGTGCCCCTCTGATATTTGTTGATTCACCACTCAGATTGTTACTAGTATCATGGATTAGTCATCCTGGAGGGTTTATCCCTACTTGTGGCTAGGATCATGAGCTGGGTCCCGGTCTTTCGTGATTGGGACAATCTTGGAGCCATGACATTTAGAAGTCTAGAACCACCATTGCACTCATAGATTAACCTAGTGGCTGCCTAATTTAAGAGTCGTCATAGGTGCCCTTGACTATAGGACCTCCCTTTTAGGACAATTGGAGGCGTGCATCTTCTCTCTTTTTTATTCGTGATTATGCATCTTATTTCGAAAAAAAAAAATGAAAAAAGAATAGAAGATAAAAAGGTAAATGGGTTCCCATCGCCTTGGGCCCAAATGATCCATTAAAATGGGTCACAAGAGGGACAATGCATTAGACGTCCCATGTCCTTTGGGTTTACAACCCTATAAGGACTCCTTTTGCATCACATTTTTGTGCTTAGTTTGTCATTTTTCTATTTTTTTTTTTTTATTTATTTATTTTTAATAGGTGAGTTCTTTTGTGAAGGAAAGATCCCGTTACAATCCAAGTAGCAAGCAATGGAAAGATCTCATTCTAGCAATGCAATCAGCTCAAGGAGGAACATTAGGATTGATGTGAAGGTAAATGATGTCAAGACCTTAATAGAAATCAGTCAGTTGATGCCAAGAGAGACACATTCAGCATTTGCAAGCAAATATGGGAGAATTTTGGACTTGTTGTATATTCCCATAGATGTTGCGGGCTGGAGCGCTTTGGCCCAGTATTGGAATCCTACCCTAAGATGTTTTGAGTTGCCAAATTTGGATACGACACCAACTATAGAAGAATATGCTTACATGATAAGGATACCTCTTCCGAAGGAGCTTCGTGTTTACATCTACTATGGCCAACATGTCAGTGATGGGAAAGTGGCAGAATTATTAGGAGTTCAACCGAAGCCATCAGACAAAATGGAAAAAGGAGTAGTCAAAGGCTTGAAGAGGAGATTCCTCGAGGTTTATCTCAGGGAATTGGCTCGACAACAAAATTGGGTTGTTTTCAACCGAGTGTTAGCTTTGATCGTTTATGGATTGGTGTTGTTTCCTTTTATACCGGACATGGTGGATTATGCAGCCATGGATGTCTTCTACAAAGTTGAGGAGTATGCTGTGAATCCCGTCCCTGCTATTTTGGCAGAAACGTTCCTCTCACTACAAGTTTGCCACAAAAGTCAGCAAGGTAAATTGCGGTGTTGCACACAATTGATGTATGTTTGGATCGTGACTCATATGTATGATCGCAAGCACATTAGCGAGACGGATGACCCTTTGAAGAGATTCCACCGCATACCAGTAAAGCCAAATAAATCCTATGAATGGAAGCGAGAGTTTGATGAGATTGATTCAGAATCCTTTAATTGGATGTGTCCATGGTATAAAGGAGATACTGTTATTTTCAGCTGTGGGAATTTCTCGAATGTCCCCTTGATGGGGCCAAGAGGTTGTGTTTCATATTCTCCAGCACTTGTGATTCGACAACTGAAGTGGACTCAACGTGAACCCCCTGAAGAAGTGATGGGTGGGATCTCTTTCTTATTCCAAGATTGCGAAGTGGTCAAGAATACATCAATAGCGATTAGATTGGCTTGGAGTAATATCCGTATAGTGGGATCAAATGAGTTGGGGAGGCAAATCATTGCTTACACTAAAAACTACCTCGCGTGGAGGAAAGCGAGGAGAGAGAACATTACCGATCCTGAGCCGATCCCACACCATGATGAGATTCCTCAGACTGAAGCACAGTTGCTAGAGAAGACTGAGATTTTGATGGCTCAGATGGGGGTGCTAGAGGAGGTGAATCAAACGGCTCGAATCACCATTGCCACACTTCAACATGAAGTCCATAAGTTAAACATGAAGGTAGAATGGTTGAAAGATGAATGTGCGGATGCATATGAAGCCGCCTGTCCAGCAAAGAGGGCGAGGAAAGAGAATGTGAAAGGGTCAGAAGTCCGAGGGTTGCGAGCAAGGGTAGAAGATCAAGAAAGAGTACTGACAAAAACTCTCAAAGAAAAAGAAAAGTTGGAGGCAAGCGTCGGGGTACATGTCCAAACGATAAAAATATTGGAGGAAAGAATAGGATCCTTGCAAGAGGCATTTGCCCATACTGAGCGTTACTCCGATCAAGGTTGGAATGCAGCTGCAACGTATCGCGAATCATTGGCAAAGGCACAAGAGAAGGAAGACCAACTGTGGATGAAGATACGAAAGCTTGAAAGAGAGAAAAAGCAATATGAGGATTATGATAGTAGGGGATGATACTAGCTCATAGGAATTAGTTTGGTCTCAAAATGATTTTTCTACAATTTTCTAGAGATTTTTGAAGTTTAGATCTAGAAATTGAAATTCATGAAAATAAATGGAGAAAATAAAGATTGAGAGCTCAAGGATGAAATCTATACCTTCTAGGTGATAGAGGAGGATGAGAGGATCAACTTTGCTTCACAAACTTGCTTGAAAATCCTTGTGGAAGCTTGAGAAAAATGGAGGTGAAAATGGAGGAAGAAAAGAGAAATGGAGGAGAAGAAGAAAGAAGGATGAAGAAGAAGAAGATGAAGGTGAGAGAGGAGAGAGAGAGAGCTCGAAAATAAGAGAGAGAAAGTGAGGGTGATCATGAAAATTTAGATATTTTCTTAAGTTTTCTTAGGAGTTAAGAAAGGTAAAAAGGTGATTAGTAAAAATAACCAAGGGCAATTTGGTCATTTCACGTCCCGACATTTTGAAAATCCTCACGACACTTGTAGGAGTCCCCAAATGATTTATCATAACTCTGGTATGAAAATCATTGGCTCAAGGTTCTCGAAAAACCCTAAGACAACTCGAATCGTCTATCCGATCGATTTTCTGCCCGAATAGAAAAATATTATTTTCATTTTCGAACGTCAGGACGAACTTTTTCGAAAATATAGGAAACGCGATTCTAAGACTAACTGTCTCGTTCACAGGTCCAAATTAGGTCTCGATAGCAGTAAAGCGCTACTGTCAAGCAAAAACGCAGATCGGGCTCCGTCTGAGTTTTTGGCCCAAAACTTAACCATAGTCTCCTACGATGGTGTAGAGTGTGACTATGGCCTCCGAATAATTTATTAAAGTTTCTAGACCCTCAAATAAAATACAATTACTTAATTACTGATTAATTCCTAATTAATTAAAAGATTTAGAAAATCGGGGTGTTACAATCAGCGTGCCATAACAACTAGCACCAACGTGCCATCACCAGCACCCACGTGCCATCACATTATTGTCCAACATTTGAAAACTCAAAACCAACACTCAAATCTCCGAAGCTTATACACAAAGCCTTCGGGATCGGTTTTCCAAAACAAAACGTCACCTGGTTAAAAACCATCTTTTTCACATGAAAATCATTCAAATCCAATTTTCATTATAAATATTTCCCAACGTTTTCCTCCAAATCAATTTATGATTTTTCTGCAAGGCTTTTAAAAGCTTTTATCTTTATGTATAGATTTCAATGCAGCAAACCACAACCATACAGTCATCATATCACATTGTTATAATATCCCACATAATCAATATCACACCCATTCACATCAATATAGCCAAGCCCATCATTTTCAACATCACAAATCAGGTCAACATATTCAACCACATCAACGTTCACATAACAACACATGACCTCATCAATTCAACATCAAATCACTTCATTCAAGAAATCCATCAACAACACAAAGTGTAGTTATTAGGAATCCCTTAGGTAAACTCCCCTTACCTCTTGTAGCCTACTAAATTTTACGCCTCCCGGTTCCTAAGTTGTTCGTTCGACGATCCAATTGTCTTTCCGATGCTTCAGACTACAGTTACTGATGGAGGCAAAGGAGGGACAAGTCAATTTTACAAGAAAAGAAGATTAATCCATTCAAGTCCAAGTGATCTGTGTTTTTATTTTAGCCATATCATGAGTTCTAGATGTCCGATTGAAGTGATTCTTGATGCGTTGGAAAGAAAAGAGAATTATCTACAAGTTTTATTTGAATCTCAAGACCTGATTTGGACTCTATCATGACTAAAAATGGGCTAGAAGTTGAGAACGCTGTTCTGGACGGAATTGTTTTAATTAGGGATTAATTGGGCTTGTAATTGGTTTTAGCTTTAATTGTATAATGGGCTTCATGGTCCACAAAAATACTCACCTCCTTAACCTAGAATGTTCCTTAGCTTCTATAAATAGGACTTATATTACCTCATTTCATAACTTTGAATGAAATTAGAATTTATCCTATTTGGGTATTTTTGTGAGTTGAGCATTGGCTCCTCCTCTTCAAGTTCTTGGATTAGAACTTGTTTGATTCTTATCAAAGAGTTCTATCTCTTTGTGGCGAATCCTCCTTGGCTTATCAATCTTCCAATTCTTTGGATGATTGTGGCGCCTTCCCCTTCATCTTCTTCCTCTTCCATTTTCTTAATTTATCTTATGTTCTTCTTTACATTTGCGCCATTTACATTCTGTTTTTAGTTGTTGCACTTTCATTCTTATTTGTTCAAGTTTCTCATTTAGTTATTTACACTCCTTGGTGGATTCCTTTTGTTCTTCATATTTGGGTGACAACCGCACCTTTTTCTTCCCCAATTCTTCTCATCATTTTTACATAAGAACTAAGAGCAAGCTCTTGGATAGATCCTTCAAATTTGATGATTCTAACTTTGATCATATCAGTTACTCTTTGATCCTTCATCACCAAGACATAAAATAAGATTAGTTTGTTGAGAAAACCTAGCATATAGGTTCGGTTATAGCTAGTCCCTTTGGCTAGAATTTTCAAAATTTTACATACTCTTATATTTATGATCATAGAGTATTCTAGTATTAAGGGAAAATGTCATAAATTGAAACTTGAAACAACATCATCCTCTTCCTCTAGGGTGTGAATTCGGTTCTCTCTAGTATCATAGGCTAGGGATTTTATTTTTCTTCAAGCTCTTGAATTCAAGACATATAGACAAGAGAAAGATGAAATCTATGGTTTTTTTCTACCAATTGAAACAAAATCCCAACTATCCATACCCTTAAGGTTTCGGCCCTATGGAACAAAAATAGGGCAGCCATGTGCTTTTTGCTCTATGCTCTTGAATGATGAATATAAAGATCTTAATGAGTTCATAGAAATTAATTTCATGAGTATAGGATTTTTCTACCATTAGTTATGGAGTTTTGAATCTAAACCTCACATCATGAAATCCATGGAGAAGCCAAAGTCTCTAGATGGGGTGGAGTGAAGCTTGCCTCTTGGTTAGTGGAGAGTAATAAAGCTTGAAGCTTCTCTAATTCACCTTGATTGAATTTCCTTTAGGAATTAGAAAGTTTGGAGAGTGTTATGGTGGCGAGTTTTTGGAGAGAAAAAATGGAAAGAGAAGGAGGAGGAGAAGAAGAAGAGGGCTGCGAAAATGAAGAGAAAGAGTGGGTAAAAATGAGTGTTTTTAATCTTGGTAATTAATGAGGGATAGAATGGTAATTTTGCTAAAGGGCAAAATGGTCAATTTTGAACATTTTAGGGGCATTTAGGTCATTTGCTCTACTACGTAATGATGGCTTTGGTGAGTCACCTAGTGACTCACCTAGATGAGGTGTCCTTGAAAAGGACATGAAGTTTATCCTTTAGCAGTCCCGATAAATCCGTATTCAGCTCTGTTTTCAACCGATTTCGGTATAACGACTTATTTATTTTGAAAATTTTTAAAAGTAACCAATATCGTTGGAAATAAAATATAAAACCTATTTGTTTCATTCACGAGTCAAGATTAGGTCGTCTGAGCAGTAAAATCATACTGTCAATGTAAAACGCAGACCGGGCTCTGTTTGAGTTTTTGACCCAAAATTTAACCATAGGTTCCTACGATAACGTAGAGCGTGACTATGGTTTCGAAATATTTTATTTCACTCTCTAGACCCTCCAAAAATACAAATTCTTAATTTCTGTTTAATTCGTTATTAATTCGTATTAGAGTGTAGAGGGTGTGAAAAATCGGGGTGTTACAGGCTCAACTTCCACTGCCTCTCGTCCTGAAACATGTGCCAAAATCATGATTTGAATATGAGGAGTAAAATATATTATGAAATGGTATTGAGTAAGGTGAAGAATAAGTTCAGAAGGTGTAAACGAGATACTAAAACCTTGAACACATCCAAGTACATATGAACACAACTTAAAGGGCAATGTCTAAATTTTCAATTAACAGAGTATTAAAATACCTGAACCAAATACTTCACTATATTATATTATTTTAGAACCAAATACCTGAACCAATTGATAATACCCCCACACAATGTGATTGGCAGCGCGATTGGCTGAGCGATGTAACGCCCCGATTTTCACGTTTTCTAATTCTTCAGTATTTTAACGTCTTTATTTTATTTGAGGTCTTAGGAATGGAAATAAAATATTCCGAGACCATAGTCATGCTTGACAATATCGTAGGAAGCTACGATTAAGTTTTGAGTCGAAAACTCAAACGGAGTCCGGTCTGCGTTTTTACACTCACAGTATGATTTTACTGCTCAGGAGACCTCAGATGGACCCGTGAATGAGACAGTAAGTCTTAGAATTCGATTCTCTACGTTTTGGTTAAATTTCACAAAAATTTCAGAAAAATCACTTCCTGACCTCCGTTCGAGCGGAATCCTCAATTGGGTGACGAACGGAGTCACATATGGATTTACCAGGACTCGCCAACGGATAAGCTTGTTACCACATCATCCTAGGACAATTGGGAGAGTATGCCAGAGTCGTCATGACGTTCGAAAATATCTGGACGCAAAATGACCAAAATGCCCATAACCTTAGTCTTTTACACTTTTACCATTTTACCCTTTTGGCAAATGACCTTTTTGCCCTTAAGTGAGCTTTTAAGAGGCTGAACTCAGCCCCTCCAGCCCTCATTTTCGCACAGCACCTCTCCCTTTAGAACTCCATAGTTGTTCTTGAGAGAAACTTCATTTTCTTCTTGAAAAAGCTTGATTACTTGTTAGAATCACTTGATTCCTTGAGCAATCTTCCTTCATTCTAAGGTAAGATCACTTCTATGATCTCCTAGCTTCTTGAATCTCTCTTTATTTCAAGATCAAACTTTATTTTCATGAAAATCATTTCTTAGATCCAAAACTTTGAAAATCCATAGGAATTTGTAGAAAAATCCTTTTGATGTGAAACCAATTTCTTTGAACTCACCTCATCATTCTCTACATAAACCCAAGAGCTTATGATTCAATTCTCATCATAGCCCTAAATCCCCTTTTTGGCCGAACCCTATAGTGATGATGAATAGTGTTTTTCATCAATTTTTGATTTCTAACACTTGATTTCATCCTTAGCTTTCCTATTGCCTTTGAATCCATGAAATGGAAAACCAAAATCAATTCCTAGCTTTATTTTTCTTTAGGGTGGCCGAAACCCTTAGGTAGAATTGTTGGGTTTTGTTTTGATTGTTGTTTAATATTTGATTGATGTGTTGTTGTAGTTGGTGACTATTGTCAGGAGGTTCACAAACCGATCAACCGACCTTAATCCGGATATCTGCTCTTCAACAGGTATGGGGCGTGAACCTCATCACACCAAAATAGTGGTGGTGAAGATGGTTGTTTAGTTTATGTGTGGGTGAAACCTTTTGGTTTGGGTTCACCAATTAATTTGGTTCTCTTGGAAAACAATGTGTAGTAATTGTAGTTTATGCTTGTATGCCTTATCATGTGTCTTATGATGATGTTGTCTAGGTGAGAAAATAATTTCTTGCATGCTGAAAAATCTACTTTGATCACTAGATCAAGTATGGACTTTTGTGTTTGATTATGAAGTAATGATGTGTGTTTAGTGTTTACCATAATTGTGTAAGTTTTGTGAGCTATATCTTGGATTAGTTTGGTGAAGTAAATCTTCACATTGGTGCCTAGTTGGCTTTTGGCCATGTCCTTGAGAAAAGGAAGAGTGTGAGTAGTTCTTGAACAAATTATAGTTTTGAAGTAACAAAAATGTTTTAATAACTTATGTTTCAAAGAAAAACCCTAAGTGACTTTGATCCAAAGATAAAATGAAGTTTCAATTCTTAAGTGTTTTCACTAAAGTGAAACATGCCTTTTATCTTATCATTAGTTCATCTAGTTAATCAAGTGATTTAAAAGTGAATTAATGAATGTTTTCATGAGAATCAATATAGTTCCATAAGGATCCCGATCAGTCGTTCAATTGTTTCAGTCTTATGATAACTCGATCCCGGAGGGATCACGAGATTTATCCGGTGGATAAAAGTTTTGTTTTTCAAAGACGCGTATAGTTCCTAAGGAAGAGAACCTTAGTGGACCTCGATGTTTACCTGAGGGGTAGACATTTTTTCGCATCTGCTTTGTGTAAGCATTGGCATTTTATTTGCATAGTTGTAAGGCCTTGAGCCTAGGAGTTGAGCTTACACCTTGATGCGGGTGCGAATCTTACGGTGACGATCTTCAATGGTCTTTTTGGAGGTATCAGGGTTGGAAGGGCTTACATGTGACCAGTTGGTAGCTCTTCTGTGTCGTGGCTAATCCGAGCAATACACTGGTAGCTTTTCATGTTTGGTCGAGAGTGTATCCGTAAAGCCAGATACGTGCATGTTACGAATGTTGTAGCATCTTGCTCATGGCTGGTAGAAATCGGAACATGTCCTCCCATTCACTCTCTCCGACGTTTTGTTAGCTCCATGGAGTAGGGGTCAGAGTAGTACCCAGTGACATTAGCATTGAGTCATGTACATTGCACTGCATTGCATGGTTGTTGATGTTTACATTTACTGTTATACATCGCTGTTCTGTTTTAAGAATGCCATGATATTATGTTGTTAACTGTTTAACATGATTTATATTGAGAATTCTTGTAAGCGTGTTGGGTACGTTGTTACCTGGTGAGTCGTATCGTTTTTACTACTGTTGTTTTGTTGTCTTGATGAACAGGAATTTCACCCATATCTGTATGTTTTCTGCTGGTACTTGCTGTTGCTGCTTGAATAGATGGACGTGACGATGGTTCAGTTCTGTAGTTTCCTTGAGCCCGGAGACGGACTCTTTTTGTGGCTTAGTTTTGTTGTCGGCCAGACTGTGTCAATATCTGTTGTACCTTTTGGAAGTTACAACTCCTAGTACTTATTTTATTCTTATGTCAGTTATACATTAGATTTATGTCTGTATACAGTAATGTTGATGTTTTTGTTTCTGTTTTCTGGTTTTTTATTTATAATACATGATGTTGTAGAAATGTATGGTGAACCTAAGTTCATTTATTAGTATTATTTACCTTTACTAATCTCATTACATCTTGTGAAAAGAAAAAAAATCGTATTTTCCGCATTAATTAAATATTTTCGGCCTTATAAACGTTCGGGAATGTGACACTCGAGAAAGGGTGTTGCAAGCGATACGAGTCTGAGCGAGATGAGGTTGAGAGTAGTTTTGTGAGTTTCACTAACAGAGGAGTTTCACTAGCTGTGGGCACTTAGTATATTCTACTCAGCGAGAGGGAGAGAGGGGGGGAGACAGGCAGCAAGAGGCTGAAAGCTTTTTTCGCCGCAGCATTCACCGCCGAGGCAAAGAGGGTGACGAATGGGCGCAGAGAGGGTGAGAGAAAGAAAAGATATAGAACAGGATGCCAATATCTGCGCAGAGAAGGTGAGAGAAAAAAAAATATTAATTAATTAGGGTGAGAGGAATGCGCGCGGGGGTGACAATATTGTGCGGGAAGTTATAAAAATGTACCTAAGATAGCGTTTGTAAAAGAAACGCTATCTTAAATTAGACTAAGATAGCGTTTGTTAAAGAAACGCTATCTTAGTATTACTTTTTAATAGCGTTTTTCTGAACAAACATTATCTTAGGGGACACAAATTTTTTATCATTATTTTGAAACAGAAAAGATAGCGCTTCTGGAAACAAACGCTATCTTAGGATCATTTTTTAATAGCACTTCTTCTAACAAACGCTATTAAAAGGGTACAAACATTTTTAATATCGTTTCCGCTTTACAAACGCTATTAAATGAGCGTTATTGTAGAAGCATTCTGGCGTAGTTGGTTATAGTTGTTTATACATGATATTAATTGTTTAATTGGTTTATATGACCTTGGCATGATGTTATTGATATGTCATGATTGTATGAATTGGTATGTTGAAGTGGCTGTTAAAACTATGTTAATAAAAGGCATAGGGATGTTAGCGCTAAGCCTAAAACTAGGATTAGTCCAATTGTATGCATAAAACATAAAGATGTTGATGAGAGGTGAGATTAATACCAATGGATTAGTCAAGAGCCTTAGGATTGATTTGTAGTATTGAAATCTAGGAAAAATACTAAGTTTTGCAGAACTGAAACGCTGTAACAGCGTTGAGCACGCCCGTGCTCATTATTAGCACACCCGTGCTCTTTTCCCAGTAAATCCAGCACGACCGTGCTCTTAGTGGCATGCCCATGTCAGAAAAACGAGAAAAGTGATGTTGTTTAGCACGCTCGTGCCCGTTAGCTAGCACGCCCGTGCTCAGGCCGTGCCACTGTCAGAATTAAGAAAACTTCACTGTTTTAATTGAAAAGAGATTTAATAACCTTTTGGTATAAAAATATGACATAAGAGATTATAAAACACGACCTTGAGGATAGTTAATGAACTAGGATAATGATATGGTAAGATGTAATAATGAAGACTTAATAAAGAGACTAATTAATGAGAAGATGATGTTATCGGTAACGACGTACTGTTACCGATGTTGCTGGTTAAATCATTTTTTATGCTTAATGGTCAAGATTGATGTTGATAAATCACTTTGATGCTTATTGGTAAAAGTTGATAGCCTGTGTTAATGGTGTTGATGGAGGTGGTTGCCATGTTGTTTGTATGTTAGCATTGCATGCATCATGACATGATGTTGTTAGTTTGGGGGAAGTTACGATGATTGGGGAGTTCATCCCAGAGTATGGCGAACTGACCGTCCGCATTGATTCATCCGAGAGTTAGGTAAATCAAGCACATTCGTGGTGGTCCATCCGAGAGTAAGGTGGATCGGCTATCCAAGGGGTTTACTTGTGAGTTTGGTGAACTACTGGCATTGGTGCTTATTGGTCAATGTGGATATGTAACTTCGAAATCGTCTTCCTGAGTTAATTATTGGATCCACATTGCATATGGAGTGGAGGAGTAGTATATGCATCACATAACATGTTATAATGTGATACAATGAAGTATGATTATGTTATGTGTTATGTTATGACGTTTTACATGCTGCATGATCATCTTGCTAACTGCTCAATTACTGTTTACGTTTATACTTACAGTTCCTTACTCCCTACTGTTGTTATTGTTGTCGCTGTTTTGCATGTACCTTTGGTTATGCAGAGGATGGTGAGCAGCCAGCTAAGAAGTGATCCCGAGGAAATCGCTTACTCATAGTATAGTTTAGTAATGTTAGTTGTTTTTCCGATGTAATATCGGTAGTGGTTACCAGCTCTGATTATGTGAAATCGGGGTTTGGGTTGTGTTTTATGTTTATGTTTTTCTGCAGTTGTTATTTTGGATAATGTGGTACTTGTTACCCTTTTGGTTTTTTTAATTTATAACTTCTTTTATTTTATATGATTTATTTTATATTTATCATATGCGGGATAGCGGGTGTCACAATTTAGGTGTCAAGTCGATCGATACTTAATGAGCCACGCCATGAAGTAAACAAGTGAAACACAAGAATGAGTGTTGAATTGTGTTTCTTAACTTTTTAGAAAACTTTTCACAAAATATATTAGACTTAATAAAGCGTATAAGATAAACGATGAGGTTTGGAAGCAAAGAGCGTTTCTAAGAAAATGTTGGACTCACGTATAAAACGCTAGACAAAACTTTGAAGAAAGTTAAGTATTAGCAATTGCAATCCCCAATGTTAGTGACAAATAAAATCACAAGAGATAAGGGAGAAAGAGAAACACACAAGAAATTTATCCCGATTCACTCTTAACTCAAGAGTTACGTTCATCCCTTCGACTTGAAGGTTTTTCCACTAAAACTCTTAGCAACTTACAAGTATTCTCAACCTCTTTAGGTATAACAAGTATTCTCAACCTTTCAGATAACTCAAGTATTCTTTTATAGACAAGTCTCTTCAGGCTTAACTCAATAAAATAAAGAGTGTTTTTGAAATAAACTGAATCAACTCACTATGTGTGAGAATGTAGAGATTTAAGCTCGGCTCTAAATCAAACTCTATGCAGAGAGTAATATGAAAGTTAAAGCACAATAAGATTGCTAGAAAGAAAATTATTTTGCTTGAAAGATGTTTGAAAGCTAGTGCGTTCGTTATTGTTGTTGCTTTCTTCTGAAATCTTCAAGTATTTACAGCCTTCAGGCCTTTGAACCATGTCTTCACAAATCTTCTTCATAACAATGATAAATATATCCGTTCTGATTTAGCATTAAATGCTTAAGTCCGTTGAAGTGTGTTTGGTCTGATAACTTGTTCTACTTCTTCTAAAAAGCAACATAGATTATCAGTTTTAGCTGATAGTAGAGAGCCTTGCCCTGTTATACCCGAAAGTTCTCTTTTATCTTTCCTTTCTTGGAATTTTGTCAATTTGGCAGCAACAAACTTTTGTTCGAAAGAGGCATACTTTTATTTGCTCGAGGGTACTATGTTTTATCAGCCACTGAAAGCTTGTACGAATAGCAATTTGAATTTGCTTTTAGTGAAAGACTGAGCTTTTACCGGTATGGACGATCTACTAGAATATATATATAGGAAATGCACACTGGTCGCATACTTTAAAACAAGTTTGTTTGGACTCTTAAAAGATTTTATGAGTACTTATTCTCAGTTCAATAAACTTAAGTCCATTAACCGTAAAACTCCTATGAGTAGTTACGATAAACGTTTATATAGAGAAAATTATTGGACTTTCAATCATGCGCACTTAAGCAACACATGTTAGATATCAAACTAACTTTTTCATCTAATTTAATATCTTTGTTAACATGAAAACTTTGAGGAGTCAGAAGCCATAATCTCTTTGATTCCAATAATCTCCCCTTTTTTTATGATGACAAAAAATATTAAATTTGATTGAACAAATACCTTTCACAGAGCAATTTATCTCCCCCTAATATTATGCTATAAATAGATAAGATAAATATAATCTTTTTGATCAAAAGACACATATAATCTTAGATACAATATTGAACATGTTCTAACAAGTTATTGGACGCAATTCCATACTTTGAATATAGGCGCCAAACAGTCATATCAGATTTAACAAATATTTATCAGGCTAACGGGTATAGATATTAGATACTCAAGGAATATAAACATATAATGCCCATAAGTTTAAATGCAATCATTAAACAATCTAATAATTAAAACCCCTTTTTCTCCCCTTTATCATCGTAGTTAGAAAAGGATTGAAAAGGAAAGATAATTTGATGAAAAATTCTTGCTTTATCGGTCATTTTGGTCGCGTTTATCTTCCCGGTTGCATCAGGCCTTACAAGGTTGTGAATGCCTGTGTTACAAGACTATGATGTTATGATTATGAACATGATGATGAGGATGATGAGCATATTGACAAGCAAAAAGTCCATGAACAAAAGGAACAAGACTCCAAGATCAAGTGAAGAGCTTCAAATGGTAAAAGTCTTCAAGGTCTTAGGTAGTTTAGTTTTTGTAAAGACTTTAGGTAGATTGGCTCATAACGAAAATCAACTTAATATTTACTCTTGTTGAAAATGCGCTTAAATGAAATCGCCATTCAAAGCTAACTTAGACAAATGAATTAAAGTTCTCCTAAGTTTGAAAATCATGTTTTCAAGTGTTGTGGTTAATCAATTAAAAGGACTTCGATTGTTTTTAAAAGCTAGTCATGATTATATTTCAAACCATTGTCAAATAGCATATTAGAGTTTTGGAAAACTGACCTTTGGTCATTCTTTTGCTTATAATTTTTAAAATACTTTGAATTTGGACATGAAACCGGTTTCATATGATAATAGACTCAAATGATTTTCCAACGAATGTTCATTTGCTTGAAACATATAAGAAATGAAGAACATATGATCTTTTGAAGATTATCTATGTTTTGGAACTTTCGTAATCTACCACACAGTCAGAAGCCTTTTAATCTATTATTCGTAAGGATTTAATCAATTATCCATGCTTTCAAAACAGGGCTTTCAATTCAGAAGCTAGTTAATAGATTAATAGAAGTTGATTAATTTATTAACCTAAGAGATTAACTTGTGTCGGTTGACAGATTAAATTTCTTGAGAATTTGCTTAACAAATTATATTTTCGCCCATAATCAATTATATTGCATGCCTGAGAATATGTGGTTCAAATAGAGAGCTCATAATTGATTATTTCTCAATCCATAATCGATTATTCCATGTTTTCTTGATAAAATGGGTTTTGGGGATAGAGACTACTTAATAAATTAAATTTCAACAATTAACAAATTAATATTTTTGGGCAAATAAGTTAATAGATTAAATTGTTCAGTTAATAGATTAAGTCAATGATTTGATCAATTGGCTCAAAAAATTAATTGATTATTTTTCGAAAAAATGTCTATAATGCGTGCCAGAATGTGAGTAACGATTATATTCACTCATACACTTATAAATACTCACTTCGGACTCGGAATCCAAGTTAGAACAACTGTGTCCAATATTATTACACATCATTTATAGTTCTCAAACTCTTCAAATCAAATTAGAGCCAATCTTACCAGAGAGTCATTAGTGCTTCAAGTTGTAATATCCAACTTTGTGAGGTTTTCATCTGTGTAAATAAACTCTTTGCTGAAATGTTGTTGTAAAAGAGGGTGAGGTATCCCTCTAGTGAATTTTTAACAAGGTGGGGTATCCCTTGAGTGGATTAGGAGACTTGCACAAGGGTGAGACATCCCAAGTGAAGAGGGTTCGAGTGTAAGGGTGAGGTATCCCTTTAGAAGAAGAAGCTGAGGTATCATTCTTGTGTTGAAATAAAATCTTAAGGTGAGGTATCCTTAAGTCCAAAG
The DNA here is from genome assembly GCA_039655645.1 of Ammopiptanthus mongolicus. Classification (NCBI taxonomy): domain Eukaryota; kingdom Viridiplantae; phylum Streptophyta; class Magnoliopsida; order Fabales; family Fabaceae; genus Ammopiptanthus; species Ammopiptanthus mongolicus. The sequence continues at coordinate 25,731,762 of CM077351.1, forward strand.
GGTGGAGTATCCCTTTGGTGAAGCGCATTGAGGCTCTTGCATGAGGTGGCGTATCCGAGTGAAGAGTGCTCTGTTGTGTAAATGTTTTCAAGCACGTGGAAGCTTGGTTGAGAATAGTGATAAAACCCGGAAATATATTCTAGGGACTGGACGTAGGTCACAAGTGGTTGGTGACCGAACGAAGATAAATCATCAGTGTAAATCTCTTTAACCTTATCTTTTATTTACATTGTTTAGAATTATTGAGATTTGCATATTGTGGTTGTTATTCACTTTTCATCTCACTGCTCAAATTCATCCAATCACTGCTCAAAATCATCCAATCACTTTTCATCTCTCTTCCTTCACCAATCATGTTCTCATCTCCTCAAGCGATGGTGAACTTGTGTTGTGGTCGTTCTTTAAACATCGTCGGTCATGTTTCCATTTTCTCCACCATCATTGACGCTCCCATCTCCTCTGACCTCCAGTTCACAATAGAACTAGTGAACATCGTGTGAGCTCTGCTAATCCACCCCTCTATCCCTCCACGACTACCATCTATTTTGTTTTTCTCATGTATACTTTTTTTATTGGTTAGATCTTTGTGATTTGGGTAAGCCTTTGTTCTGTGAGATTGATTTGTGCTTGTTTTGACAAAATATTTTTTTCTTGTGTTTCGTATGTGGTCAAAGTGACAATTGCCCGATTGTGCACTTGTTTTTTATTTTTATTTTGTCCAGCGGTCTCTCGTGAGGGCTTTCTACCATGTGATATAGCGTTTGAGAAGAGCAGAAGGGCAGGGAAGCATCAAGAAGTTTTCTTGCAAATGTTTCATTTTAATTCCATTATTGAAGGTGTTGTTAGACTCGACGCCCACCAACCCGTTTTTCATCAGATTGGTTTGCTCAGAGTTTTTGCACGAACCCGACCCGAACCTGACCCATGTACTTTGACTGGTCTGGTCAACAGGTTTTGACAAACCCGATCCAACCCAACCTATGTATACCCCTATAGAAGCATCAAGTTGTTGCCTTGCAAATGTTTCATTTTAATCCTTTTATTGAAGGTGTTGTTAGACCTTACCCAAACCAACCAGTTTTTCATCGGGTTGGTTTGGTTCAGGTTTTTGCACGAACCTGACCCAAACCGACCGTACAACTTTGGTTGGTTCGGATAACGGATTTTGCCAAACTCGTTCTAACTCGACCCGTATACAACCCTAAATACTCTTGTTTTTTGTTTTTAAAATGCATCCTACTGTAGATGGGAGGTTACATATCATTCTCATTATATAGACTTCTAATCCAAAGTTGTTACTCAGTTATAGTTTTAAGGATTTGAGGTAGAAAAAACAGTAGCAATTTAAGCTCCATTTATGCTTAGTTTAGTAGGATAAGTATGCTAAGTTCAAATCTCATCAAAAGGCAAGCCTTTAATTTAAATATTACATCTTACCTTATAGCACTTGTGAAAAGTTCTTTGGCATGTGAACTAAGAAATATATAGCATCCAAAAGTAAGGTAGGAACAAAACACTTGGAATATTTGATCTTAATTTTTTATGCACAAAATCATATATCATAACAGTAGAAACAATACATATTTGTTGTAGATTTATGCATATATACTCATGTAAAAAATCATAAAAAAGAAAAAAAAAATTATGTGTTGTGGTATTCTCGAGGACTTTCTCTAGCCCAACCTAGCCCAAACAATTTGCAGATGGTTGTAGTTATTGATCTAGTCCAATCAAACGGCTTAAGAATTAAAATTTCTTAAACATCCTTGTATTACTGCTTAAGAATTCAACTTTACAGACTAACCAACTTTAATTTTACATCATGCGCACCTAAATCAAACTTAAATAACATTCATTTTTACTTGTACATGAATGTTTACTGAAACATTAAGCAAAATTATACATCTAATAGAAACAATACATATTTATTGTAGATTTATGCATATATACTCATGTAAAAACATCACAAAAAAAGAAAAAGAAAATTATCCATGTTGTGGTATTCTCGAGGACTTTCTCTAGGCCTAGCCCAAACAATTTGCAGATTGTTGTGGTTAGTGATCCAGTCTAATCAAACGGCTTGAGAATTATATTTTGCAAACATGCTCTTATTGCTGCTTATGAACTCAACTTTGCAAACAAACCAACTTTAATTTTACTTTATGCTCACAAATCAACCTTAAATAATATTCATTTTTACTTGTACACGAATGTTTATTGAAACAATAAGCGAAATTATACTCCTAAACGAAAATTCATTAAAATATTTTATCTTAATTTTTTATGCACAAAATCATATATCAGAAAAGAAGAAGAAATACATATTTATTTTAGATTTATGCATATATACTCATGTAAAAACATCACCAAAAGAAAAAACAAAAAGGAAAGTACCCATGTTGTGGTATTCTCAAGGACACTAGTGCAGAAAACACTTTCTACATCGGTAGGTTTTGACTTTCTATATCGGTTGACCAATGATGTAGAAAGAGGCGATGTAGAAAGTGGTCACTTTTTACATCCGTTGGCCAACCGATGTAGAATGTCACTTTCTACATCGGTTAAGACTTTCAACCGATGTAAAAAGTGTACGTTCTACATCTAGAAAGTCACTTTCTACATCGGTTGAAGGACATAACCGATGTAGAAAGTAACACTTTTTACATTGATTAAGGTCACAACGTTTCTACATAGGTTATGTCTTTCAACCGATGTAGAAAGTGTTTTTTTGATAACATCGCTTGTTTCTTTCCTTTCGTTCGTCCCCTGTTTTCATTCAGTTTTATACATCCAAATCCAATTCAACATCAATATATACATCCATAATTTACAAGTAATCTTTTTTACAAAAGACAAATATATCATTAATAAGAGTAGTAATACTCAACCAAATTACAAGCAATCTTTTGGCAGACATCCTTTGCAACAAATAAACAGAATCATTACACATAAAACTCCAAAAACACTAAAAATGAAGCAGAGTGCTTGATTTCTACTGAAGCCTACAAAAATATTAAATAACAAAATAAAAGCTCGAAACAATGAAGGTGTAATCGATTACTATAATCGATTATACACTTAATCGATTCCTTCATCGATGTTACACATCCTACGCGTTGTACTAGACTCTGAAACAGAGAACCCATAATCGATTATCATAATCGATTATGATGCTACTGTCTCTCAGCGCGTTTTGGTTAAAAAGGGAATAATCAATTGTTTAATTAAAATAATCGATTATGGAGCTCGAATCACAAATGGTAAAAATGGGCTTAACCTAATTTCTATGGGCTTAAATGTTTTTCTATAAATAGGGATGTTGAGGCAGCCATCTGTACAACACTCACTAATCCTATTGTGCTAAAACTCTGTCAAATCTTTTTATCACTCTCACTACTACTACACTTTGATTATACTTATATTGAGAGAGAGTTTACTCCATATAGTTTGAATTGTATTGCGCTTCAATTTGTTTTTAACCTGCACTATTAAGAGTGCTATATTATGGTAAGAGTCAAACAACTCAAACCATCTTTTGGTTACCAATTGACAAGAGAGGTGATATCTCTTGGGTTGTTTGAGGCTCTTTCACCGGGGGAGGTTATATCCCTGGTCTGTGAGGAGTGCTCTGAAGGTTACCAGCACCTGTTAAGCTTGGTTGAGACTCTGTCACTGGGGGAGGTTTTATCCCTGGTCTGTGAGGAGTGCTCGGAAGGTTACCAGCACCTGTTAAACTTGGTTGAGGCTTTTTCACTGGGGGAGGTGATATCCCTGGTCTGTGAGAAGTGCTCTTGGTTGTAAAGGTTTCTAGCTGAACCTGATTTAAAAGCTAGTTATTGAGTGAAAACCCTTGGTGGTTGACCTTGGGGACTGGACGTAGGCTACTGGGGTAGTTGGTAGCCGAACCAGGATAAATCTGCGTGTTCTTTATTTTTCCTATCTTTTTATTATCGCAGTTATTTATCACACTTTAATTTCAGTTATTTAAATATCGCAATTTAAATATCGCAATTTACATTATTGTCATTTTCTTTCTGCAATTTATTATTAAAAAGCTTTATTTGCAAAAGTTTTTCAAATACAAGATCACACACAATTCACCCCCCTCTTGTGTGTTGGAGTCACTTGTCAACAAATAAAGACAACTACATGAACAAAAAACCTATATGAATGTCAAACTAAATACATCTAAGCTATAAATGATCTTTACTATAGTCAATAAAGAAGCTTGCCTAACACTCCTTGATGTCCTGAATTTTATCTTCAGTGAACGGAGTACGATTGTTGAAAGTCTGCAAGTTCAAATAATAAAACATTTCCTCATCAAGTAAAACAAACATAATTTAACTAACTCTTGTACTTAAAAATTCTATTAATTACCTCCGCTCATCGATGAGTAATACTCGCGGAGACAATAGTGAACATATGTCTCATGACATAATATCCACACTCTCAGCCACCACTTTGTCGATGAGACTACAAATGATAAACAACATTGCATACAATGAGTTATAATTACTATTATATATAACCTCTAATTGAATCTGAAGTTAACTACTTACACGGGGGAAATCTATTGAGGCTTTTGTCTCTTGGCCCTACTTTGACCGTCCAATGTATTACACGCCTGCATAGTTCTGTGATAAACAAATATTGATAAATCAAATATTAATACATAGATATCACAAAGCAAATATAATATTACAAATTAAAAGTGAAAGCTTGCTTACGTATCAACTACATCGTTGAGAGCTACAGGTGGGTCCTGGTGTAATGAACAAAATAAGGCGACTTCATTCCGGCGAGGATAAAGGATCAATAACTGCCAATGTTGATTATCGAGGTGTGGGGCTAGATAACACTCCTTTTGGATCTTACGAATCGTTTGTATGATGTATGTCTTCACTTCCGCATTCATAACCTAACCCAGAGTCCTGCTGGGGTCCAAGTATCCATACAAATGATTCGTGCCATTTGAGACACTTAGCCGATGCAGATGCCTATAAGATATTGAAATAATTTAATGTTAATTATAAAAGATTGATACTGATTAATTAGAAAATTGATTTACAAATAAGGGAAGTACTTTGTGCACCATAATTGTATAACCGTAACGCAGAGCCATCTACCCATGTATAAATCCACCAAGTCATTCCCAATGATTGCAAAAAATGTTATTTCCTCGCTGCCATCATGTTCCAAAGGCAAGGTTAACTCTGTAGTCCTAAATTTCATAGCCAGCCCAACTAGTTGTAATAACGGATCAAGTTGAGGTGGACCAGCTCTATCAACATCCTAAACAACAATAAAACATTAGTAAATAGCAGTTAAGTTATTTCAATTGAAAGACAACAAACATTATGAATTAATACCTTTGGTGCAACATGAAGGTACCACAAATAAACACTAAGAAGGGGGTTGAATTGTGTTTATCTAAACTCAAGTGAAAACCGCATGTTTTAAAACAAGGTTTTGATATTTAAGAAATAACTTAAAAGATTTCAAAGCATAAAACACAAACAACTAAAATAAGCCATCTAATTTTACCTATGACAGGGAAAGTTGTTTGATTGAAAACTTCTTCTTAGAAAATGATATTTAGATATGCACACTTTTAAACCCCACTGTTAATTAAAGAAATATAAACAGGAAATTATATTGCAGATAAATATTATAACTAAGAGAGAGTGTGAGAGATAGAGAGAAAGACGAGATTTATCCTGGTTCACCCCAAACTTGGGTAACATCTAGTACTTTTTTGATTTTCACTATTACTGATCAGATTACATACGAGTATTCTTTGCACACCTAGCCTCTCCAGGCTCAAATATTTTTTGCACACCTAGCCTCTTTAGGCTCGATCAACGAGTATTGTTTGTACATCTAGCCTCTCCGCCAAGCTCAACAAGTATTTTTTAGCTAGCCTCTCCAGGCCTTTCTCAGATTACAAATTTCATTTGAAGCAGCAACTTCAGATTACAAATTGCTAGTCAACCGAATAACACTGAAGGAGTGAATATGGTATTTGTTTGTAGGTATGACAACACTAAGAAAAACTTCTTCTATGAATATTACAGAGGCTGTAAAAGAAAAGAGATTTGTACCTGGCAGCTTTTGAATTCGATCTCTTTGTTTTTTCTTACTTGTTTTCTCTCAGATTGAGATGAGCCTTTTTGCTACGTATATTTCTTTTGATTGTATGTCTCTCTCTTGCTTAATCTTCAGCAGAGTTTCCTTTATATAGGCTTTTTCACAATAAAGGATCCGTTGAGAGAAAAGACTGAAATCTTGTCCTCAATTTTCTTGAACACAGAAGAGGGCCGTTGTGAGACGAGTCTTCTCTTGAGCCTCCAATTGAAGATGTCATGGTATTCAATGCAACTTAATCATTCTTGTGAAGATATTGGACCGTTGAAGACAAGCTTAATGTGATTGTACACTTCTTTTCAGAGCAACAAAACCATTCAGAGCAGCTTCAGATTTTGCAGCGCGACTTTCTTCTTTCTTGGAACAAGTCAGAACAACGGTTCTTTTTAGATTGTTATTGTGTTCAATAGGTAGTACTATTCATTCAAAAAGTGCTATTAAATATGCAGAGAACAGATTTAATATTTCTTCTGATCTTCTTAGTTTCTTGTCAAGACGCTTCTTTGTGATTCCTTCGTGAAAGGGTGTGAGACGCTTGAGCTTTTTTCTTGATTCTTCTGAAGATCTATAACTGATGTCTCTTCAAGACTTATTTGTTTTAACAGAGATATCAAACGCTTCATAGACATTTGCTTCAAGCAATATTCTTTCAAGTTTCTTCATACGCTTCTATGCTCTTTAATGTACAAATTGTATCCTTTGACATGACCAACATTCAGACGCTTCAAAGCAGTGTTTGCTTCAGTACTTGCTTTTAATCTTTATCTTCGCCTTGTAGACGCTTGAGCTTGTATATCTGATACTTTTATCATATGGCTAGATGGTTTCTTGAGATTGGTTAGATAAGACGCTTATAATCTATACACTCAAGTAAATCATCTGCAATACTCACATGGTTCATTAAAATCATTTAGTCGAAATGTTTGCATACATCAAAACATAGGGATCAGACGCTTGTGTGCATAGTCATCAGACGTTTGGAGACTTAACATTCTCCCCCTTTTTGATGATGTAAAACATTTTTTTTATATGATTTTAAATGAACATTAAGGAATACATAAGTTCAGAAATGCTGCAAGATATATCAATCATGTATTCAATAAAGTCTATCATATAAAACTTGAAATAAAACTTAGTCAAATTGATTTGCTTTCCATAAAGTTTCTTTTTTTTTTTTTTTATTTCATTACCATTTTCTCCCCCTTTTTTATATCAGCAAAAGGAGTGGTTCTGTTCTCATACATTTTTACGGATATCACTTATTATCATTCTCCCGCTGATTATATGTAAGATGCTCCCTTTGTTTGATGTAACAAAACAATGTTCTTTGAATAAAATGCAGAGCAAAGAATAATATCAGAGATAGAGAGGTAAATACATGATAAAAAAAATTTGCATTAACGAAGTGTATGTGTTTTTACGAGATACATAATCATAATAGAACTATTGTCTAGAGTGTTTCTCAATAAAGTCCAAGAACATATTTTTAAGCGTGCTTAATCTTAATCCAAAATCTATAAGCTGAGTAACCACAACCGGATCAGAGGTGTAGACTTTACGTACTTGAGACGACTTTGGACAAGGTTTGGAGCGAGGTGCGGATGTGGTTTGTTCAAGAGAAAATGATGTAGAGGGTTGTTCAGAAAGGATAGGAGAAATACGAACGAGTAAAGATGAAGAGGAATGACTTTTAAGGATTGATGGAGGAATACAGATATTCTCTTTTTCAAGAGGTAAAGAGAGACAGACGAAGAATGTAGGAGGGGGTGAACGAACACAATCAGTATTTGGATAAAGATCAGATTCTAAAATGATTAAGGAATCTATATCCAAACTGAAGAAATTGTGCAAAGAGATATAGTATTTGAAGGATGTGAAAAGACAAAGACACCAACTTTTGTGAGAATAGGTTGGCGGAGATGGTTTAGACCAACAAATATTTTGAACAAGAGAAAGATGAGAGAGGGTTTTAACAGGATAATACAGGCTAGAAACGGGACAGGGTTCGGGAGAAAAAGATTCATATTTAATAAATATGAAAACAAACTTTAACAGACACAGAGGACCAGTAATGAAGGTTGTGAAAGGTGTACTGAATCTTGATACAACCTTCATCTTTTTGAGAAGGTGGAAATGACATTTGCAAAGAAACAATTGCAAAGGTACACTGGTCCTTTTGTGTGCTTCTGCTTCATCTAAGGTTCCTGAATCCAGATAGGAGATCTAGACTTCTCCTTGTTTTTAAAGTTGTAACATTCCGATTTTTCAAACTTTCTAAGATTAATAAACTGTATAAATGAGTTGTATTTTATCGGAGGTTCTAGGGAGTGAATGTAAATAAACTCAGACGGAGTCCGGTCTGCGTTTTCACTGATAGTAAATTTCACTGCTCAGAAGACCTAATTTTGACTCGTGAACGAAACAGTTAGGTTTAGAATCGAATTTCGAACAAATTTGATAAAACTGGTTTTTCGCACTAAAAAGTGAAATAATATAGGTTGTTCGGGCGAAATCTCAAATCGGGTGAAGAATGGAGCTGAATAGGGATTTATCGGGACCCGCTAACGGATAATCTTGAAGTCACGTCCGGTCAAGTCACCTTGGAAAGCGTGCCAGTGTCAGATGGTTTTTATAAATATTTGGACCCGAAAAGGCCAAAATATCCCTGTCCTTTTTCACATTCACCATTTTGCCCTTGTGTGAAAAGACTCTTTTGCCCTTAAGTGGAAAATTTTGTGACTTCCTTATCCCTCCTTCACCTCTCCCACGCCCCCACCCTCATCAAAATCCTCATTCATTTCTTTTCTCCTTCACTTCATCTCCTTCCTTTCTTTCTCTTTTTTTTCTTAAGAAACTTCAAGTGATTTTTGTGAAGCAAAGGTGATACCCTTGATCATCTTCATCTTCTAAGATGTATAGACTCATTCCTTGATCTCTCAATCTTCATATTCTTCTTGATCATCTTCATCTTCTAAGAGGTATAGACTCATTCCTTGATCTCTCAATCTTCATATTCTTCCCTTGAAACTTCATTTTTCAAGCTATGTTCAAGTTGAACCTTCAACTTCATAAATTCATAGAAAAGTGTGTAGAAAAATCCTTTTAATGTAAAACCAATTTCTATGAGCTAGTTGCATCATCCTCCTTCATTGTCCAAGAGCATATCATCAAAAGATTTCCCTAGCCCATTTGGGTATGGAAGGCCGAAACCTATATATTGAAAAAGCTTGAGTTTTTTATTCAAGTTTTGAGTAATGAGACTTGATTTAGTGTTATGTATACCTAAGGATCATTCATCCAAGAGATAGGATTTTTTAGACATCTCTAGCTAATTTTAGAGCAAGTGGCCGAACACTAAGTCTAAGGAAATAGGGACATTTGTGTTGTT
>CM077351.1:25741796-25874296 GCA_039655645.1 Ammopiptanthus mongolicus
CATCCACTGTCTGCTCGCCGACATGCAGCTTTTATTGACTCGTGCATGTCCGAGTCACAATGTTATGTTGGCTTGGGGTGTGACGTGCCTCCTCAAGTTTTGGAGGAAGAAAAACCATGCCTCTGCCGTCTCACCCTCGACAAGGGCGAAGGCTATGGAATTGGTTGGTTGGCTCCATCTTGAGCTGTTGCAATCAATAGCGTCCCCTTGTACTTTCCATACAACCAAGTTCCATCCACCATAACAATTGGCTTGCAAAATGCAAATCCACTAGTGCACGGCTTGAAAGTCCAGAAAAGACGGTGGAAGATTCTCTTATCGGGAACTAGATAGGCCCTGCCGTAAGCTGGCAGTGTCTGCAGTTCAGTGATTGTGCCTGGAACATAAGTATGTAAGGCCATGAGCCATGTTGGAAGGTAATTGTAATATAGCTCCCAGTTCCCGTATATTTGTTCGATAGCCTTTTGCTTGGCTATCCATACCTTCCGGTACGTTGTGATATAAGTGTATTTTTCTCGTATGTGGGCAATCAACACCGAGATTGACAACGCCCGGATCCTCCTTCACCATTTGCTTGATAATTTCACAAATAATGTTCGAGTCAAGCTTCCGATGATCTTGTGAGAGAGTTGATGATACACATGTATGTGGTCCGTCCAGCTTACGGATCTCCCAATAGTCTTTTGTTGTGCGATTCTTCACTCTGCACCTCCACCGACATGCAAGTTTGTTGCACTTAATCATCCATCTGTTGTTATCGGAGTGCTCTACCTTGAAATCCAGGGAGTTTTTGATATGTTACCCCTTGATTGCAAATTGGACCATTTCTTTTATAGCAAACCTCATATTTGTTTGTAGGCTATCTGGGACATCAATTTGATCCAAAGACACTCGCGATAGGACGTGGCTGAAATCGTCTGATGGAGCAACCCCATCTAAGTTCACATTACGAAAGTGTGGTGGTGGTTCGTATGGAGGCGCGGTTGAGGAGGGACCCACACCAGCTTCTTCTTCTTCGTCGTTGTCATCATTGACTGATAGTGCAAGAATCTCGGCTTCATCCTCACTGAAGTCACCAACTTCTTCGTGGTGGAACCTAGCCACGACGCTGACGGGAATAACATGAGTTTGTACATCAACATGGGATGGGTGGTTGTCCTCGGCATGAAGGAATGATGGGTTGCACTCTTCGGCCGGAGGAAAAGAGGGGCGATAGTCATAGGAGGAAGGAAAAGATGGGTTGTAGTCAGAGGAGGAAGGAAAAGATGGGTGGTAGTCAGAGGGGGAAGGAAAAGATGGGTGGTAGTCTTCAATCACTGGAAAAGATGTGTGGTAGGGTTCTGTTTCATGGAAAGATGTGTGGAATGTTTGCGTTGGTGCATTAAGGTCAAAGTTGTAGGACGGTTCGCCTTAGGGGTTATCGATGGAAAACATCCTCGAGATGTACGTATAGCTCAATGGTGGTAACGCCGAGGTTGAGGCTTTTGCAATTGTCGAACATCAATTCTACATCCTCATCTCCTTGAAGATAGTGTGGCTGGTATCGAACATATCCCATTGCAATGGACATAGGATATCGATAAACAATATCGCCCACCCTCTTGTCGTTGCCGACTTTTATCTTCGTATGGATAGTTGTTCTCAGTTGTTGAAGGTTGATGGTTTTCCTCACCTTCAGCAAGATTGGGTGGTCGCAATGAAACAACACCCCGTATGGAGAGTCCATTTCAATTTGGCCGTTGTGATAGAGTGTAACAAAGACAGATGTAGGTGCCATGACTTGGTGAAGAAATGTGGTTGGGTGACTTAGTGAAGAAATGTGGCTGAGTGAAGGATGAGGTTGAGTGAAGAAATGAAGCTCAGTGAAGAAATGAGGATGATTGAAGTTCAATTTATAGTGGTGACATTATTGTGACCCGTCTGCCCCATCACCCGTCTGCTGCTTCACCCGTCTGCTGTGACCATGTGAAAGTATCAATGTGTCAATTTACTGTGCGCATGTGAAAGCATCAGTGTGTCATAGTTTACTGCTGTGACCCATCTGCTGTGACCATGTGAGCATGCCAGTGTGTCATAATGACCCGTCTGCTGGTCGTCTGAGTGTGTCAGTCCATTGGGCAGTGCGAATTCACTGTGCGCATGTGAGCTCGTCTACTGTTTCACTCGTCTGATTAGACGAGTGAAACATCAGACGAGTGATAGGCAGACAAGTGAAACATCTGCTGATCACTTGTCTGATGTTTCACTCGTCTAAGCTCTGATGTTTCACTTGTATGCTTAGATGAGTGAAACCTCAGACAAGTGATCAGCTGATGTTTCACTCGTCTGCCCATCACTTGTCTAAGCAGATGAGTGGTACATCTGTTGATCACTTGTCTGATGTTTCACTCGTCTAAGCTCTGATGTTTCACTTGTCTGCTTAGACGAGTGAAACCTCAGACAAGTGATCAGCTGATGTTTCACTCGTCTGCCCATCACTTGTCTAAGCAGACGAGTGAAACATCTGCTGATCACTTGTCTGATGTTTCACTCGTCTAAGCTCTGATGTTTCACTTGTCTGCTTAGATGAGTGAAACCTCAGACAAGTGATCAGATGATGTTTCACTCGTCTGCCCATCACTTGTCTAACCAGACAAGTGAAACAACAGACGAGTGAAACATCAGCTGATCACTTGTCTGAGGTTTCACTCGTCTAAGAAGACAAGTGAAATAGCAGACAAGTGATGGGCAGACGAGTGAAACATCTACTGATCACTTGTCTGATGTTTCACTTGTCTAAGCTCTGATGTTTCACTCGTCTGCCATTCACCATTTATTGTGCGCATGTGAGCGCATCAGTGACATAATTTACTGTTGGGACCCGTCTGCTGGGACCATGTGAGCATGGCAGTGTGTCATAATGACTCGTCTGCTGGTCATGTGAGTGTGTCAGTGCATTGGGCAGTGCGAATATACTGTGCACACGTGAGCTCGTCTACTATTTCACTTGTCTGCTTAGACGACTCACTAGTCTGTTGTTTCACTTGTCTACTTAGACAAGTGATGGGCAGACGAGTGAAACATCAGCTGCTCACTTGTCTGAGGTTTCACTCATCTAAGCAGACAAGTGAAACAGCAGACGAGTGAAACATCAGAGCTTAGACAAGTGAAACGGCAGACAAGTGATGGGCAGACGAGTCCATCACTTGTCTGCTTAGACGAGTTAAAAATTGACAAGTGATCAGCTGATGTTTCACTAGTTTGCTGTTTCACTTGTCTGCTTAGACAAGTGATGGGCAGGCGAGTGAAACATCAGCTGATCACTTGTCCGAGGTTTCACTCGTCTAAGCAGACAAGTGAAACATCAGAGCTTAGACGAGTGAAACATTAGACAAGTGATCAGCAGATGTTTCACTCGTCTGCCTATCACTCGTATGATGTTTCACTCGTCTAAGCAGACCAGTGAAACAGTAGACGAGCTCACATGCGCACAGTGAATTTGCACTGCCCAATGCACTGACACACTCAGACGACCAGCAGACGGGTCATTATGACACTGCCATGCTCATATGGTCACAGCAGACGGGTCCCAGCAATAAATTATGACACTGATGCGCTCACATGCGCACAGTAAATGGTGAAGCAGCAGACGGGTGAAGCAGCAGACGGGTGAAGCAGACGGGAATTGGGGCAGGCGAGTCACAATAATGTCACAACTATAAATTGAACTTCAATCAGCCTCATTTCTTCAGTCAACCTTATTTTTCACTCAGCCTGCAACACGTAACACCATACAAACTTCACTTCAATGGATTTGCTAAGACTGCAACACGTTCACAGGTCATCGCAAGTGGGTGATATGGTAAGTGTCTGCAAATGATATTTACATTAAATGGTCCTTAGTATTTCTATACTTACAACTCTGCTTTTTGGTTGCAGGACCACATTGATTGTCACCTACATACCATAGAGGCTCCAAGTCCACTGATTGTACCATACTTGGAGCAAGCTGGGTTTTCTATCACTGCAACTGTGGGACACACAAAGATTGACAAATCGTTGGTTCTTGTAATGGTAGAAAGGTGGAGGCCAGAAATACACACGTTCCATCTTCCCGTCGGAGAATGCACAATAACGATGGAAGATGTTGCTCTTCAGCTAGGATTGTGTGTGAACGGACTGCCCATTACTGGACCTAGCTTCCTTGGCTGGCAAGAAGAATGCCATCGACTTTTAGGTATGGTTTCTCCGTCTAATCAGATGAAAGGACAACAAATAAAACTCAAGTGGTTGCAACAAACGTTTGCCACTCCCCCTCATGATGCAACAGTCCAACAGGTACAAGCCTATTGTAGAGCGTACATTTTACGCTTGATGGGGGGCTTTTGATGCCTGACAAATCTGGTAACAGAGTTCACTTGATGTATCTTCCACTGTTGGAAGATTTTCAGCGTGCTGGAAGATACAGCTGGGGCACGGCATGTCTAGCAAATCTGTACAGGGAAATGTGTCGTGCATCTGCACCGGCCGTTGCCTGTATGGGTGGATGCGTATTGTTACTACAGTCTTGGGTATGGTACCGCATGCCGTTCCTTGTACCACGGTGCAACCGTGAACCATCGTTTCCACTAGCACAATGGTAAAGATTCCATTCATAGTTAAATTACCTTACATCCTCCACTTATTTTACCGACCTTGCGATGTATTTTACTAAATGGAGTGGCGGGGGACTACAGTATAGCGGAACTCCGCGGGGTGACATTACGGGGTACAGATCGAGGGTCAATCATATGGAAAGTAACCAGTTTTTGTGGTTGCCTTACAGAGATCTTTAGAGCGTGATACCACGAGAAGCATATAGAGAATCCAGATTGTGGACTTCTAGTACCGCACTTATATGTTTCCAAAATATAGAATGGCATCAAACAGATAGGGTGAAGCTACAATTTGGTCTTTCGCAAGAAATATCGGGAGAACCTACAAATATGGATGCCCTGCATGACTTGGACATGTGAGGTAATCACGCTGAAAACTGGAGAATAAAGCATGCAGAATGGATCCAGTTTTGGCGGGAATGCCGAAATGGCATCATATCGGGACAACCGATTCCGGGTTATGTGTGTCACACGGCTGAGTATATGACGTGGTTTAGGCAGAACTCGAGACTGTACCTGTCTATTCTGCAACAGTTGCAAGACCCGCAGGGTGATGTTCAACACGTTCCGGATGTTGGACCAAGTATGCCCACCCAACAACGTCCACGGCGTAATGCACGTCACCAACCCAGCCCCCCGATTCCCATGGCTGATGATGACCCCCAACCGCCACGCTATTCATTTGCCTACACCCCTATGCAACGAGACGCTTCCCCACCGCTTGACCAAGGTCGACACTCTATCGCTTCTAGTGATGGAGAATTTTATAGCAATCTGTTTGGTACCGACCTCGGAACGCCACAGTCGGCAGCCATATACATGCAAAGTATGTACTCGTTTGGCGTTCCATCATTTCCTTTCTCGGCCGATGCGTTCTTCAATGCCTCCCACAAATCTTAATCTTAACGAGGGTGTGCAGCAAGCAGAGCAACCCGCTGCAACGGATGAGGAACAACCACATTGAAGTCGTTCACGCCGTAACCGACGACCTCCACGATGTGGAACTGGACATCATTTAGAATATTAATTTTTGTGCACTTATCATTATTGTATTTTTTGTTTAATTAATTAAATCTAAAATATTTGGGTACTTGTCATTATTTTCCCTTTTAGTTTAATAAGTAAAATTTTTATTAATCTTAATCAATAAAAATAATTACGTTAATATTTATAACCTTAATTAAAAATTAATTTCAATAATTTAAATAATAATTTAAATTAATATAATATAGCATTTCAAAATAAATAAAATAAAAAAAATTAAAAATCCCTTGGGAAGTCGTGATTAGCAAACCCGACTTCCCAAGGGAAAATACAAAAAATTTTGATTGATCAAGTTGAGAAGTTGTGGATGTTAAAAATGACTTCTCAATGTAATTTTAAAATAGTGATAATTTGGTATATAATTTGAAAAATAAAAAGTGAAACAGTGATATAATGATAAATTTGTCCCAGTAATACAACTTTAGAAACTAAATTAAAAATAATATTTCCCTCCCTCCTAATCTGCTGCCTCTCCTAATCTCCTACGCTGAAGCCTCAAGATCGGACGCTTCCCTTCACACCCCACACCAATCCCGCCTCATCGCACCCATTTGATTCTCATTTACTTATTTAATAATTTTTTCTTAAAAATAAATAAGGAGAAATAATTAAAGAGGGACGAATCCCCTAAACACCAAAAATTTTGAAAACCCAATCCAAAAAAAATCCTCGAAATGGCATTTCACATAGCTTGCCCAATTACATGGTAATGGTACATGCCACTCTCTACACTACATACACACATTCACTCTTAACAAATACATTCTCGCACTCATTTTTTTCTCTTCGTTTAAACTTCGCCTTTATTCTTCTCCGTTCGTTTTCTATCTTTCACGTTTTGCAGTCGCAGAATCTGCTTCTGTCCGCTAGGGTTTCCGCGCTCCCCATCTGATGAGTTCCTCAACGACGTCGTTGCAAGGCTCGAGGATTTCTTCACCGATCCGTCAGGAATTAGGGCACACGACAGCGGTGATCGCACGGTACAGATCGCCGTCCCCAAGATCGCTCCGCCGCCGCCGCCTCCGTGCCAGCTGTTTCCCGTCGTCGTTGGCGCCTTAGCTGCCTGTGATGCGGAGGATGAGGCGGCGTCGGCGAAGGTGAAGAGGGTGGCGCTGCAGCGGAAGGGAGCCGCCGCCTTGATTGCCGCTGAGGAATACGCTCGCCGGTTTGAGTCACCGGATGTCGCAGTGAGTGCAATGGTTGTGTGTCTGTGTATTTGGTTTGGGTTTGGGTATGACAATGATGATGTGATGATGCTTGGTGGAATGCAATTGGGGTTTTCAATTGAAAAAGCTTTGAGATTTGATTGTCTTTGTGTATATGTGTGTTTTATTATTTATTTTTTAAATTTGACGACATTTACTCTTGAATGTTGAGTTGAATGATGGCAAATTGCTATGGGGGATTGATATGTGTTTTTTGTTTTGTCATTTCTTGAATTTTATTTTCATTTTTTTATTTGGGTGGAGGAAGCTGAGCTTAAGTTTCCATAGCTAGATTAAAAGCGATAAAGTTTGATATTTTGGTCTTTCAATTGATTATATATGCCTGATTCCAAATATAAATTGCATTTGGGTCTGTTTGGGTAAATGGCTTAATTAAGCGCTTATAGGATAAGCACTTATCATATAAGCGCTTATGTATAAGCTATTTCTATAATCAAAGAGAAAATATAGTCAAACTGTTTTCATATAAGTTATAAGCTGTTTTCATAAGCTATCCTGGAGAGCTTAGCAAAATAAGCTGAAAACAGCTTATGAACATGTCATAAGCTGTTTCTATAAGCTCTTCCAAACACTCTGACAAGTGCTTATGCCAATAGATAAGCCCAAATAAGTTGTTTACCTTTTGAATTTCTTCTTCTTGTTTTGGTAAGTACTTTTCGAAAGAAAGATGTCTATATATGGTGGGCACAGTTCTAAAAGCATTGTTATCACTGTATATAACCATTGGAAAAATTGAGATGGGGGAGGTCTCAATCAGAAATGTTTAATAGTGTTTCTGGCCTTATTGGTGTCAAAACTGAAAAATAAATTATAACCTAGTCAACTATGTGGGACAATGAGTTGATTTGTGGCGTTTTTATTTTGGTATTTTGCCGGGTCATTTTAAAAATCCTTTAGGCTAAAAACTGGCTTTTGGTCTCAAAACTGAAAAATCAATTATAACCTAATCAACTATGTGGGACATTGAGTTGATTTGCGGCTTTTGTTATTTTGGTATTTTGCAACATCATTTTTAAAATCTTTGTGCCAAAAACTGGTCTTCTTGAACTTTCCTCATTTGAATTACTACCAACTCCAACTGTCCAGTCACAATGATCGAAAATGTATGTCATGTTACCTTACAGGTCTCTCTGGAGTCTGGATTTTTTCGTTCCTTCAGGTAACCTTATAATATTCACAAAGGTGTTCTTGGAAAATCCATTAACATTTCCTCCCGCCCCATTATATATTTATTCTGGCCTAAAGTGTTAGGAATAGAAAGATTGTCCTAGTTTTGATAAACTCAATCCTTATACCTAGGGGTATGTGAGGAGTGTACACCCATTCAGTTTTGTGGTTTTTTATCATAGTTATCAATCCCGGACAGCAGTGCGTAGCGTCTGACTCCCAAAACCGCTATAGCGGGAAAGCGGGAGCGGGATAGCCGCTGTTGCAAAGAGGGGGAGAAGAAGGAAAAGAGGGGGAGAAGAAGAATAACCAATGAACCAGAAGAACAAAGGAACCGGAGGAATGTGAGGAAAAAAAGGTCTGGGTGGAAAAGGGCGGTAAAAGTAAGGATAAATGGAGATTTACTGAGTTCAAGTGAGGGTAAATAAGATATTTGAAAAGATAAAGAGAGGGCAAAATAGAGATTTGTTGAGTTAAAGAGGGCAAACTAGATATTTGAAGAGTTAGAGAGCGGGTAAAATCATAAGGAAAAAGAAAAGGAAACAGAAAAGTAAAAAAAAAAACCCTATTTCTATGTTAGCCGCCGCACAGAAAAAGGTTTTCTGCAGCCGCGTGAAGATAGCGGCCGCAATTGAGCCCGCGACAGGTCGTGAATGTACCCATGATTGCTGCATCGAGAAACTTCTTCGCTGCACTGTTTTCGTCGCGCCCACCCTCTGCTCCTCGCTGCGACGGCGCTGTCGCACGCTATTGGCTACCCAGTTTATTATATTTCTTAAGTTTTGAGTGAGATTATTATTAATTTGGATTTTTGCATGTAACTGATACTGAGCTAATTTTGGATGTGTGGTACTACATATGATATAGTAGTAATATCTGTTCTGTGGCTTTCTTTTTTCTCATGTTTGAGATCCATGATCAAGTCAGCTTAGTTTTGATACTCTGTCTTTGTCAATGCCTGTATAATACTGATTTAAATTAACAGGATACATCTGGAAACCTCACTGGTGAAGAACAGGGTCAATCAAATGTCAAAGTCTTTTGTCGAATGTGCAACTGTGTTGAAAATGAAGGAAGTGAGAGAGCTAAAAAGATGCTGTCTTGCAAAAATTGTGGTAAGAAATACCATAGGATCTGCTTGAGAAGTTGGGGTAAACATAGAGGTAAGATGGTATGTTTGCATACATCCCAATATGTTCCAAGTGTCTTATGTTCTCATTTTCTGGGTCTTTATTGCAGATTTATTTCATTGGAGTTCATGGACTTGTCGTGCTTGCCGAATTTGTGAGGTAATGAGTGATATGCCATGCTAGTAAGATTGTAATTTTTTCTTTCGTGTTGTGTATGTGATAGAACTGGTTAATCGAATTATCTAAAAGTGTATGTAACTGTATTGTATAGAAGAATTCTCTGTGGGAAATGTTCCCAAACCAGAGAAAGAGTTACAAGAAGAATGTAGAAGAAGATTGAATGAGAGATAGAGAGGGAAAACAGAGAATGGGTCCTGCCAAGAATCAGAGAGCTTGGCCTCTCCCTTTCCAAGTCCTAACTACTTTCCTAACTGATTTTCCCTCCCTTTTGCCTATTTATTCGAGGACAGCCAAGGGATCCAGCTATCCTACAAGCTGGTCCATTATTAGTTACAATAGATCCTAATTCGTGAATCCTAACTACTGGGATCAGTTGGATCAATTGGCCTATAGCCCAAGGCTGACCCAATTGGCCTGGGTTGGCGTCTAACTTTTCTGACATAGGTAGCTTGGGTAGGAGGAGGTCTAACAATACTCCCCCCAAAAGATTCACCTTGTCCTCAAGGTGAAAAGTAGGAAATTCAGCTGAAATTACATCCACTGGTTCCCAAGTTGCTTCAAAATCTGGACGGCCATGCCACTGAATGAGGACTTCAGCTATACCAGAGGGACCATTTCTAGCTTGCAGAACTTTAGCAGGGATCACTTGCAGTTCCCAGTCTTTAGACAGCATTTTGGGCAAAGGTTGGGGTGCGGCCGCAGCTGACAGAGCCTTCTTTAAGAGGGAAACATGAAAAACAGGATGGATGCGGCTGTCTGCAGGAAGATCCAATTGATAAGCAGCCTGTCCCACCTTTTTACTGATCTGATAGGGGCCATAAAAACGAGGGCTCAACTTCTCATTCCTCTTCCTAGCTAAAGATTTCAATCTATAGGGTTGCAACTTAAGGTACACCCAATCCCCTACCTCATATGTCACAGGCCTTCTATGCTGATCAGCAGAAGCTCTCATCTGTTGAGCTTTCAGCAAGTTGGCCTTGAGATCCAGCAACATCTGGTCTCTTTCCTCGGTCAATTTAGTAACCTCTGCCACAGCTGATGGAACAGTTGTGCCCTTCAACAAGAGTGGAGGATCTCTTCCATAAAGGGCCTTGAAGGGGGTGAGTTTTGTTGAGCTGTTATAGTTGGTGTTGAACCAAAATTCAGCCCAACTAAGCCATTGAGGCCACTGCTTCGGCTTAGATCCAGTCAAGCATCTCAAGTATGTTTCGAGGCACCTATTCACCACCTCAGTTTGCCCATCGGTTTGAGGGTGATAGGCAGAACTGAACTTGAGCTTGGTGCCTGCCAATAGGAAAAGTTCAGTCCAAAAATGGCTGAGAAAGATTTTGTCTCGGTCAGACACTATGGTGGCTGGGAACCCATGTAATCTCACCACCTCTTGAGTGAAAATAGAGGCAATATCCTTGGCAGTGAAAGGATGGCTGAGAGCTATAAAGTGAGCATACTTGGAGAATCTATCCACTACAACTAGTATAGCATTCTTGACCTGCACCTGAGGAAGTCCCTCTATGAAATCCATAGAGATATCTAACCAAACTTGAGTAGGAATGGAGAGAGGTTGCAAAAGACCAGCCGGGGACAAGGTCTGGTAGACAAGGTCTGGTACTTATTCAGCTGACAGACCTCACATGTAGATACAAAGTGTTGAATATCTTTTCTCATCCCTTGCCAATATACTAGAGCAGAAATTCTCTTAAAGGTTCTGAAGAAACCTGAATGGCCTCCTAAAGCTGAGCTGTGAAATTCTTTAAGGAGTAAGGGAATTCTAGGGGAAGTTTTAGACAATACCAACTTCCCCTTGTAGAGTAATTTCTAGTCCTGAAAAGTGAATCCTGGGTGAGAAAGAGGATCCTTAACAAGGTCCTGCATGATGCTTCTTGCAACACCCTTTCCCGAGTGTCACATTCCCGAACGTTTATAAGGCCGAAAATATTTATTAATGCGGAAAATATGATTTTTCTTTTTCTTTTCTTTTCATAAAGATGTACTGGGATTAGTAAAGGTAATAAATAATACTAATAAGTGAACTTAGGTTCACCATGCATTACTAGGACATACATACAGTATTATAAATACAAAAACAGAAAACGGAAACAGAAACATCAACATTACTGTATACAGACATAAGTCTAATGTATGACTGACATAAGAAAATACAACAAGTACTAGGAGTCGTAGCTCCCAAAAGGTACTACAAAAACTGACATAGTCTGGCCGACAACAAAACTAAAACAGAAAAAGAGTCCACCTCCGAACTCAAAGGGACTGCGGAACCGAACCATCGTCGCGTCCATCTGTTCAAGCATCAACAGCAAGTACCAGCAGAAAACATACAGATATGGGTGAGATTCCCGTCATCAACACAACAAAACAGCAGTAGCAAAAACGGGACGACTCACCGGGTAACAGCGTACCCAACATGCTTACAAGGTTCTCAATATAAATCATGTTAAGCAGTTAACAACATAATAGCTTGCTAAACATTTAACAGCATAATATAAGGCATCCTTAAACAATACAGCGATGTATAATAGTAAATGTAAACATCAATAGCCATAAACATCAATAGCCATAAACATCAATAGCCATGCAATGCAATGCAATGTATATGACTCAATGTCAATGTCACTGGGTACTACTCTGACCCCTACTCCATGGAGCTAACAAAACATTCGGAGAGAGTGAATGGGAGGACATGTTCCGGTTTCTGCCAGCCATGAGCAAGATGCTACAACATTCGTAACGTGCACGTATCTGGCTTTACGGTAACACTCTCGACCAAACCTGAAAAGTACGGCATCTAGTAGAGGATATCAGTGTATTGCACGGATTCGCCACGACACAGAAGAATCACCAACTGGTCACATGTCAGCCCTTCCAACCCTGATACCTCCAAAAAGACCATTGAAGATCGTCACCGTAAGATTCGCACCCGCATCAAGGTGTAAGCTCAACTCCTAGGCTCAAGGCCTTACAACTATGCACATGAAATGCCAATGCTTACACAAAGCAGATGCGATAAAACAATGTCTATCCATTGGATAAACCTCAAGGTTCACTAAGGTTCTCTTCCTTAGGAACTACACACATCTTTGTTTTATAAAACATTTATCCATCGGATAAATATCTCGTGATTCCTTTGGAATGATCCAGACTGCTTTCAGAATCGTCGACTGTCCCCACAAACCAACACAAGTCTTTTCAGCGTGTTTTGTCCTCACTCACACGCTTTCTAGGAAACTTCCCAGAAGGTCACCCATCCCATAATTACTCTAAGTCAAGCACGCTTAACTATAAAGTTCTTATGTTCTAAGCTCCCGAAAAGAAGATAAATCTTGTTGGTATGGGTAGTACCAATCAATTCTTATATGCTTTCCCTTAACTATACAGTCCCATACCTGCATAGCCTCAGGATTCCTTCCACTGTACAGTCCCATACCTGCACAGCCTCAGGATCTCTCTCATTCCAGTTATCACAAGACAGAAACAATTGAACGATTAACCTGGATCCGAATCACCGATCCGTCATCGAACTACTGTTTCGAAAACCAAAACGTTTCGTGTTTGTGTTTACGTTTTATGAATTATGTCTCAAGTCCTAAGCATTATGAGTAAGGATTGAGAATCCTCTTAGATAAGTCTTTGAGCCTTTCTAAGATATTACTCCTTGATTTTCAATTAAGGAAACAAGTGTTGATTTCACTTAAGTCTTATGAACTCATTGATGTACTAAGTCATCAATGGTATAGTACATGGTCTTGTTCCACCACATACCATACTTAATTAACCCTTGTCTTCAACTCTAAGTTAATTATTTAACTTAGGTTTTTCACCCGTAAAACTTTACGATTGAGTTAGAAAACTCGTTTTGTAAACCAAACAACTTTTACAATTGAAAACTCATTTGATTTGAAACAACATTTGAACTACTTACTTCATTTCTAGCATTTTCTGAAACATAAAATTCGCTTAGCGGAATTCCATTCGCTTAGCGAAAATGAGGCAGTAATGCCTCCTTTGGAACTCCTCTGGTTCGCTCGGCGAGACACAAATCGCGTAGCGAAATATATTGGATTCGCTTAGCGAATATGAATTCGCTTAGCGCAAGTTCAGACGGTTGCACCTCTTTAGAAACACCTCTGGATCGCTCGGCGAGACAGAATTCGCGTAGCGAAATTCGCTGGGTTGGCTTAGCGAATATGAATTCGCTTAGCGAAAGTGAGGCAGTGATGCCCAACTAAGACTTTCCCTGTTTTCGCGTAGCGAAAGCAATTTCGCTTAGCGAAATGTTGCCTTAAAACAAGACATCAACCTTATGGAACCATTTTGATTCTCTTCATGAAAACACTTCTTTTCTCATTTTGAGTCACTTGATTAGCTAGATGAACTAAGGATAAGGTATAAAACATATTTCACTTTGGTGAAAACACTTTGAGATTTAATTCCATTTAAAGTCACTTAGGGTTTTTCTTTGAAAAACACAAGTTATTGAAAACACTTTCTTTACATCAAAACGTAACTTGTCCAAGAACTATTCATATCCTTCCTTTCCTAAAGGTCATGGCTAATAGCCAACTAGGAATCAATGTGAGGTTTTACTTCATCAACCAATCAAAGTATAGCTCACAACACTTACACAATCATGATAGCAATAATACACATTACTACATCATAATCAACATATCCAAGTCCATCACACATCATGGTCTCATAATCAACAATAAAAGTCCATACTTGATCTAGTGATCAAAGTAGGTTTTCCAACATACATGAAAATGGTTTTTCATTCAATCATCTCATCATCAACATATACTAAAACACAACACAACATACCAAAGCATAAACTCATCATGACATTCTTGTTCTCCATGAGAACTTAACAAAACATAACAACTAAAAGTGAACCCAAACTAAAGGGTTTCACCCACACATAAAGTAAACAACCATCTTCACCACCACCATCTTGGTGTGATGAGGTTCTTCTCCCCATACCTGTTGAAGAGCAGATTCCCGGATCAAAGTCGGTTGATCGGTTTGTGAACCTCCTGATAGTTGTCACCAACTACAAACAACCAAACAATCAATAATTAAACAACAATCAAACCAAACTCAACAATTCTCACAAAGAGGGTTTCGGCCACCCTAAAGAGAATAAAGCTAGGAATTGATCTTGGTTTTCCATTTCATGGATTCAAAAGCATTAGGAAAGCTAAGGATGAAATCAAGTGTTAAAAATCAAAACTTGATGAAAACACTATTCATCATCATCAAGAAGGGTTCGGCCCTAATGTGCTTTTTGAGCTATGATGAGAGTTGAATCATAAGCTCTTGGGTTTAGATAGAGAATGATGAGGTGAGTTCAAAGAAATTGGTCTCACATCAAAATGATTTTTCTACAATTTCCTATGGATTTTCAAAGTTTTGGATCTAAGAAATGATTTTCATGAAAATGGATCTTGATCTTGAAATAAAGGGATATTCAAGAAGCTAAGAGATCATAGAAGTGATCTTACCTTAAAATGAAGGAAGATTGCTCAAGGAATCAAGTGAATCCAACAAGTGATTCAAGCTTTTCAAGAAGAAAAATGGAGTTTCTCTTCAAGAACAACAATGGTGTTCTTCTTTGGGCAGAAATTTCGTGAATGAGGGGCTGGATGGGCTGAGTTCAGCCTTTAAAACAAGTCACTTAAGGACAAAAAGGTCATTTGCCAAAAGGGTAAAATGGTAAAAGTGCAAAAGGCTAAGGTTAGGGGCATTTTGGTCATTTTGCGTCTAGATTTTCCCGATCGTCATGACGACTCTGGCATACTCTCCCAAGTGTCCTGGGATGTTGTGATATCAAGATTATCTGTTGGCGAGTCTCGGTAAGTCCATATGTGGCTCCGTTCGTCACCCGATTGAGAAATCCGCCCGAACGAAGGTCAGGAAGTTATTTTTCTGAAATTTTTACGAAATTTAACCAAAACGTAGATAATCGAATTCTAAGACTTAATGTCTCGTTCACGGGTCCATCTGAGGTCTTCTGAGCAGTAAAATCATACTGTCAGTGTAAAAACGCAGACCGGACTCCGTTTGAGTTTTTGACTCAAAACTTAATCGTAGCTTCCTACGATATCGTCGAGCATGACTATGGTCTCGGAATATTTTATTTCCATTCCTAAGACCTCGAATAAAATAAAGACATTAAAATACTAAAGAATTAGAAAACGTGAAAATCGGGGCGTTACACTTCTAAGCTTCTCATCATGCTGAGCTTCCTCTTCCCATGTGTCCATATCAGAAAATTGAACAACTGACAAGGCAGCATAAGTCATTCTTCTTGACAAGGCATCTGCTGCCCCATTTTCCACTCCAGGTCTGTATTGAATTTCGAAGTCCAACCCCATCAATTTTGAAGTCCACCTGAATTGTTCTTCTCCTAAAATTCATTGATTTGTCAAGAATTTTAAGCTCTTCTGATCTGTGACTATCACAAAATGCCTCCCAAGTAAGTAATGCTTCCATTTCTGGATTGCCAAGACAATAGCCATGAGTTCCCTTTCATAAACTGATCTCTTCTGATTTCTTTTTGACGGAGTTTGACTCAAAAAGGCCACTGGTCTTCCTTCTTGAAGGAGTACAACCCCTAACGCCTTGTTAGGTGCATCAGTCTCAATCGCAAAGGGCTTGGAAAAGTCAGGGACTGTGAGTATTGGCAGATTTGCCATAGCTTTCTTCAATTCTGCAAAAGCTTTCTCAATGTCTTGATCCCAATGGAAGCTGTCCTTTCGTAATAACTGGGTCAGGGGTCTTGCAATTCTGCCATAATCTTGCACAAACCTCCTATAATATCCTGTAAGCCCAAGGAAACCCCTCAGTGTTCTGGTATCTTTAGGACTTGGCCAATTCATCATGACTTCTAATTTTTTGGATCAGCAGCCACCCCATTTCCTTATATGATGTGACCCAGATATTCTAACTGGTCTTGGCCAAAACTGCAGTTCTTCATGTTAGCAAATAATTGGTGTTCTTTCAAAAGGGCTAGGACTGCTTGTAAATGCAACTTATGTTCTTCTCTTGTCTTGCTATAAACCAAAATATCATCAAAGAAGACAAGAACAAATTTTCTCAAATAAGGTTTAAGTACCTCATTCATAAGGGCTTGAAAAGTTGAAGGAGCATTTTTAAGCCCAAAGGGCATAACAACAAACTCATAGTGGCCCTCATGTGTTCTAAATGCAGTTTTAGGGATGTCCTCTGCTCTCATCCTAATTTGATGGTAACCGGATCTTAAATCAAGTTTAGAAAATATGGCAGCCCCTCCCAATTCATCCAAAAGCTCATCAATAATGGGAATGGGAAATTTATCCAGTATAGTAATCTTGTTTAGGGCCCTATAATCTACACAAAACCTCCACCCACCATCCTTCTTCTTTACTAAAATAATAGGGCTAGAGTAAGGGCTCACACTAGGCCTAATTATGCCAGAATTTAGCATATCATCCACTAACTTCTCAATCTCATTCTTTTGATAATGTGGGTACCTGTATGGCCTCAAATTGGGAATATTGGCTCCTTCCTTCAATATTATAGCATGGTCTTGTCTCCTTGAGGGAGGAAGATCTTGAGGTTCCTAGAACACCTCTTTATAATCCTGCAGTATGTCAGTTAACCAAAGGGGAGGGCCTCCTGCTACCTCAGCTTCTGCCTGGATTCCACAATACTGCAACCAGTATCCCTGCCCATCATTTTGTAAAGCCTTCATAACTGTTGTGAAGGAAGCTGCAGTCCTTGCCAAAGCAGGCTCACCTCTTAGCAGTTTGGTGCCCTCTGCTGTAGGAACTCTAATGGTGAGTTCTTTAAAATTGGCCTGGATCTCACCAAGGCTAGCTAACCACTCCATTCCCAAGACTATGTCTACTCCTCCCAAGTCAAAGATAAAGAAATCTTGCTTGATTTCTAACCCTTGCACCTGGAGGTTCAACTGAGTGCACACCCCTTTACAAGCGATCTTCCTTCAATCACCCACTTCTACTGTGTACTAAGGAGTTTCTTCGACTTCTAACTCACAATTTTGAACAATGAGAGAAGAGATAAAGTTGTGGGAAGCACCACAATCTACCAAGGCCAACACTTGTTTCCCAGCTACTGTTCCCCATAACTTGATGGACTTCTTAGTAGTGAGGCCTGTGATACTATACATGGACAATTGCAGGGTTTTCAGTTCAAACTCTTGCTTCTGCTCTTCTGCTCCCCCTTCTTCTGTCATGGTACCTGGTTCCTCTTCTAGAATCAGAACCTGTAATTGTTTATTGGCACACACATGCCCCGGGCTGAATCTCTCATCACATCTAAAACACAAGCCCTTCTTGGATCTTTCTTGCATTTCTGAGTCTGTTAGCCTCCTAAATCCTCTTCCCCTAAAGGAATTTGTGGGTTTGGAGCTATTAACCTCACTATTAGAACTACTAGCCCCTGTTCCTGATGTTGATGGGCTCATGTTCTTACTCCCAGGTTCCCAACTCACAGTTCTATAATTATTGAAACTGCGATTACCTCTTTTGCTAGAATACAGGGTCCTTTTTGTTAACAACATATTCTTCTCATCAATTCTTTGGGCTAAATCCATCAAATCTGTCAATCTCTCCACTGGATGGAGTTTCAATTCAGCCCTTATCACATCCTTCAATCCATTCAGAAAAATTCCCTTGAGATACTTAGGTTCAGTGCATCTGAGAGGGCCCCACTGTCCCACTTTGTTTCAAACTCATTAGCAATTCAAACGGATTCTGCATCATCGAAGGTTGGAAGCGTCGAATCAAAGCTTCCTTGAAATCCTTCCAGGTCGGATCCTTCGAACTAAACTCCCACCATTGATACCATGTCAATGCTTTACCTTACATAGCCACCATTACTGCTTGTAATTTCTCAGCATCGTTCATTTCCTTCAAATCAAAATAGCGTTCAACACGATTAGTCCACCCAAACGCATCCTCTCCAAAGATCGGTATCTCCAATTTCCTCCACCGCTCTTCGCGGTTTCGGGAACCGTTCTGACTGCCTTCCCCTTCCACCGAGTGGCTACCTCCATTAACGTGATTGGGCGGGTCGTTATTCGCGCTTCTTCCCCTAACTGTTTCCATCAATTCCGTCATCTGCCTTCGAGTCTCAATGCGTTCCAGTTTCTCCTCTTCCATGTTCCGCTCGAGAGTTTGTCGCATCTCTAACAGACTTTCGAACCCGTGCTCCAGAGCCTCAATCCTCGCGTCGCCACCATCGACTCTCCAAGATCTCGAGAGCTTTGATACCAGTTGATAGAACTGGTTAATCAAATTATCTAAAAGTGTATTTAACTATGTTGTATAGAAGAATTCTCTGTGGGAAATGTTCCCAAACCAGAGAAAGAGAGTTACAAGAAGAATGTAGAAGAAGATTGAATGAGAGATAGAGAGGGAAAACAGAGAATGGGTCCTGCCAAGAATCAGAGAGCTTGGCCTCTCCCTATCCAAGTCCTAACAACTTTCCTAACTGATCTTCCCTCCCTTTTGCCCATTTATTCGAGACAGCTAAGGGATCCAGC
Source organism: Ammopiptanthus mongolicus (assembly GCA_039655645.1). Lineage (NCBI taxonomy): Eukaryota > Viridiplantae > Streptophyta > Magnoliopsida > Fabales > Fabaceae > Ammopiptanthus > Ammopiptanthus mongolicus. Next base: position 25,760,740 of record CM077351.1, read on the forward strand.
TATCCTACAAGCTGGTCCATTATTAGTTACAATAGATCCTAATTCGTGAATCCTAACTACTGGGATCAGTTGGATCCATTGGATCAATTGGCCTATAGCCCAAGGCTGGCCCAATTGGCCTGGGTTGGCGCCTAACTTTTCTGACATAGGTAGCTTGGGTAGGAGGAGGTCTAAGAATACTGAAGGCTCTTTTGCTTTTAAATCCTTGTAAAAAAATGTTTGCTTTGCTTGCATGTTCAGTGATTTTACTCTCAATCTAGCTATTCTGTTTTGCCGAAGTATTTTCATATTGCCCTCGATGGAACAAAAATAGTTTTTTACATCTATGGATGTCTAGTTGGATGCTTTATCTTTTTGTTTGCTTGATTATGTGATTTGTGTACTCAATGCTTCTCAAAATGTTTCTTTAGTTTTGTTTATTGTTTCAGATGGGAGGTAATGTATGCATGTTTGATGAAATGAACAGAGACAAATGCACACACAAAGGCGTAATACTTTGGTTCTAAGTTATCGAAGTAGGTGATTTGTTGTACATAATGGGAAAGCCTTATTTTATACCAATTAGATGTTATACTTTGGGGTGTCTGAGTTCATTCAGTTTCATATGTACTCATTTTTAACAGTGATCTATTTTTATCTTGAAACTTAGTCGATTTTGGATAGTATCTGGCACTATGATATTGTGTCATGCCTTTCGCAACTAAGCTATGAACTTAGCAATGACCTGTTTTCTGTGTGATCAGGTAATGAGGTTACTTAAATCATGGTCATCCCTTTAGTGGATGGAAGAGGCTGGTTATCCTCCTTTAATGCCACACCCTCTAATTATCTCTGAAATTCAGCTTATTTTACCTTCAGTGTTTGTAGTTCCTCTCACTTTCTTAAGTTTGAAGTTCTATTGTATAGACATTGATTGAAATTACTGCCATTTTTCATGTGGTATATACATTATTTGTATTTGTATGTTGAATTGAAAGTCTTTGATTATTGGTAGATAAGTTGTTAATGTTCACTAGTTTTCTGTTAGCCTTATGCTTCATCTGCTTCATCTGCTTCACTCAGGCTTGCAGAAGGACTGGAGATCCAAGTAAGTTCATGTTCTGCAAAAGATGTGATGGTGCTTACCATTGTTATTGTCTGCAACCTCCTCATAAGGTAGGGTGTGTTATTACATATCAGCAAGCTTGGTTTTCATTTTATAGCATCATTTTTTGGCTGAACAGACCAACTTATTTATGATTTTTCATAATTCAGAATGTTAGTATTGGGCCCTATTTGTGCCCAAAACATACAAGGTGTCACAGTTGTGGGTCCAATGTCCCTGGCAATGGACTAAGTCTGAGGTATGAATCTTGAATGATTTTGTTTTGACGCAAGTAGTGGTATCCTTGACAATGTTTGCATTATTTTTTATCTTGGGTAAATCTGTTTTCATGATTTCTTTATGATGTAACCATACTATTATGACTATATTTCCCATTGATGTATATACACACATTTGCATTTTTGTATACCTTTTTTGAAAACTGATGCTGGACTATTTGCTAGTATGATTTTATATTTTTTATGTGCACTGTTAATTGCGACTGGGTTGGTCACTTGATGCCCTTAGGAATGTTTTAAGATGAAGCTAAGCTAGGTTCATTGTCAAAGCTTATCTACCCGGGAGAAACGAAGGCTAATTCTTTTCTTTGATTCGTATTCAAGTATTACCTTATGCTCCAAAGATTCAAAAATTCAAAAGCAATTATGATGTTGAAAAGTTTATGAGTATGATCATGGCCTTAATTTAAAGTTAAACCTGTCTTAGGGAGAAATTGACTTGTAATTGATACATAGTAGTGGGTATGAAGTATGCGCATCTTATTATGTTCTTTAAGTGTATGTTTTATTTTGGTTATTTAGTTAGTGGTAAATTTTGCCTGTGTTTATTTTAATTGTGAGCTTCATATTATCAGAAAGTGCTGAGCAATTGTTTCTACTTTGCTTGATCCTCAGAGTTTAGCAAATGGTACAATGTTATCATTGCTGTTTTCTCCAAAAATTAAATAAATTGTTCCTTTTTATTTATTAATTTATTAATATTTAAAGTTTGTTGGGTTTCTTTTTTTGGAACCATCTAATTGGATTTGATTTTGTACCATCTAACATTGGTAACTCAAATAGGGTACTTAATGTAATTTAATTTTTTCTTCTTTTTATTTTTTTGATGCTATTATCTTTCATGGCAATTTTTTTTAACCTGCAGTTTCAGCATATTTTAATTGAAGAAAAAGGACTTACCATTTGTTTTAATTTATAGGTGGTTTCTGGGATACACCTGCTGTGATGCATGTGGAAGATTGTTTATGAAAGGGAATTACTGTCCTGTTTGTTTAAAGGTGCCGGTTTGTTTCATCCTAATAATTTTTTAGGGAATATGGTGGGAGATGATTTTTAAATTTTTGCACCTGCAAATCAGTAGTGTTTCAAAATCTTGAATCATGATTGTTTAAGACACTCGATTATTGGTCATCTCAAGTCCATGACATTGCTGGGTGATTCCTGAATATTGACTTATTTATACTATTGTAAAACACAACCATAATTTCATTAGTGTAAGTTTCTACAATAATCTTAAAGGAAATTTCTTTGATATATTTATTGTCAAAGTTAGGAAGGAATTTATATTCAGGATTCCAATTTTATTTAGGAAATATTCTGACTTATAGATCTAATTGAAGGAGTGTGTTATTTTTGTTTATAATATCTTCAGATATTTTCTTTGTGGGCTTATATGCACATTGTGTGGACCTGAAGGAAATCTGAAAGCTGGCTTGATGCTTTTGGGTTTTGGCTTATTTTGTAGGTTTATAGAGACTCAGAATCAACTCCGATGGTTTGCTGTGATATTTGCCAGCGCTGGGTCCATTGCCAGTGTGATAATATTAGGTTAGTTTTACTCGTGTGTTTGTGAAGATACTATGTTCTCACTTTATAATGTGGTCTGTTTCCATTTGCTATTCTGAAATATATATGTTGATTGGCCTTTCATTGTTGTTTTATTATTTTATAATGGGTTTTTATTTCATGGCGTGCATCCTTCCGGGTCCTAATTCTTTAAGGCCAATAATGCAATTTGATTTTAATCATGCAACCATATATCCGGAGGTTATTGACATAAAGTAGTATTCCAGAAAATTGAAGTTAGCACCTCAAATATTAAGTTGCATGCTATCTCCTTGTGAGGTGAAGTTAGATGTTCAGTCTTTGGTGGTTAAACTTCATAAATAATGCGGCGCTGTCTCTTTTGGCCTTGAAGTCAGTAGACGTGTTAGTTTGCTTATTTTGGAAGAAACGTTTTGCAGTGATGAAAACTATCTCCAATTTCAAGTGGATGGGAATCTGCAGTATAAATGTCCGACATGTCGTGGGGAGAGTTATCAGGTATGCTGTATCCCTTCAATACACACACACACACACATACACACGCACACACGTGTTATTGTGTTTTTTCCTCCATTGAAAGAACTCTTTGCAATGAGTATCTCTGGTTTTTATTCTCTACTCTCGTCGTATATGTATGCATATACTCAAGGTCAAGGATCTTGAGGATGCTGTTCAGGAGCTTTGGAGGAGAAGGGATATTGCGGACAGAGATTTAATTGCCAGCTTGAGGGCTGCAGCTGGTTTACCAACTCAAGAAGAAATATTTTCTATTTCACCATATTCAGATGACGAGGATAGTGGACCTCTGATATTAAAGAATGAATCTGGGCGTTCGTTTAAGTTTTCTCTGAAGAATTTGTCTGATAACCAACCAAAGATGAAAGATTACTGCAAGAAATCTTCAAGCAAAAAGCATTCTAAGAAAAAGGACTCAGAGTCATTTATGACTGCTGGTAAAACTGATCCACACCATAGTTTTGAAGGACATAGTGATGTCAAATCATTACAAAGCTTGGATAATGATATCCAATCCCACAGCAATGAAGTTCATGTTTATTCGTCACCTGTTGCTGGAAGCCTGAGCCAGACTGAAGGATCTTACCCTGTCAGTCAGCTAGGGATTTTAAGACACAAGTTTGTGGATGAGGCGATGGTTAGTAATGAAGATAGGAAAGGCAGAGTTGTTCGAATTAAAAGCAATAAGGCACATACTCTGGATGGTGAAGAGGAGAGTGGAAAACATAGTGATAAGACTCAGAATGTGAAAGGGAAGAAGCTGGTTATAAATTTGGGGGCACGGAAAATTAATCTGACTAGTTCTCCATGGTCTAATACTTCAAGCTACCAAAGAGATCTAGATCTTCTTGCCACTAATGGTATCCAACTATGCATCTCTATAAAGTTTAGATTCTTTTATTTATTTATTCTTGCTTCCCTTTTGTTGCCATATTAACTTAAAGTGGTATTTAGCTGATTTCTTAATTAATATGGTCCCTTCTCCCGAAAAATCAGTGGCATGTTTTAGACAAGTATTAGGGAAAATCATGTAATTAACCTTTTAAATAATTACAAATATGCAATAGTAATTTAGTGATTGTATCTGCATACCGTGTTTTGTGTGTGTGCAGTTGAATGATTTGATAGCTCTCTTTTTCTCTCAGTTCTCTTTCTTTTGTGCGACTTTTCTGGTTCAAATATCCTCTCAGAAAATGAAAATACAAGTCAATGGAGGAAGGGAGATAAGTTTACGTTAGATAGAATTGTTACAGCTAGACAGATTGATGGTAAATGTAGTATCGGTTGCTTTGGTTTTTTGGCAAGTCTGTAACACGTTTGGCTATTGCTTTCCAGTATATACCAAGGGTTAGCATTTGGAGATATATCTGATGTTTCTTTATGTTGTCCCAGAAAATCTAACATAGGTTCATTTGACTTGCAGGAAACAGAATTGACTCTGGTCGATCAGAAGTTTTAAAGGTTTCAGGAAGAAAAGGAAATTTCATTAAGCTTGGAAAATTTAAGTCAGAAGTTTCTGCATTGAATTCGACCTCTGTTAGAGGCAATGTGTCTGATGGATGTGAAGCTGTTTCTTTAGAGCGACCTCACATTTTACTGGGAAAACGTAGTACTGATGGAGTGATTGATCAAGTTGAAGCTATGTCAAGAGTGGAAGGAATGTATTTGGGGAAGTTGTCAGAAGGCAGGTCTGATGCTTATGATGATACAGATGACAATAATAATCAGACACCTTCACATTCTTTGCCAGAAGATCCAAAACCTGTACTGAAAGTTAAATTCAAGAAGCCTACCATTGAAAATGAAAATACTCTTCATCGGGAGGAGAAGACTACAATCAAGGGACGGAGGTCGAAAAGGAAGAGACCTTCACTTTTTATGGAGAAAACATCATTTAATGAGGATGGAGATGCAGGCCAAATTGTGATAATGGATGAGGTCATGGATGCGAACTGGATATTGATGAAATTAGGTAAAGATGCAATTGGAAAGAGAGTTGAAGTTCATCAGACATCTGACAATTCTTGGTTAGTTTTTCTTATAGCTTTTTCATCGGCTTTCTTAAAATTAATGAGACAATATTAAATGATGGGATGCTACTGGGGATGATGTTTTAATCACATTATTTATTACTTTATATAAATATAAATTGAAGTTTCTAAATTATCTGTCCCTTTCTCCCCCAAATTTCCATTTTGAAACAGTCTGGTAAATGAGTGCATTATTTTGATTTCTGGGATAATTTCTTCACTGTCTTTTATTATCTAATCTTTCAAATTTGCAAACTTTCGAAGTAAATGAATATAAATATAATTGTATTATTTGTTGCATTACAGCGATGATGAAAATGAACCCTACTAGTTCATAATGATTTGATCAATACTGTTCTTTTTCATGAGATTGTTGTGTAGCAAAATTACTCTACAGAATTTGATTTGGATTACAATATACATTTTGTAACCTTTTGATTTATCCAGGCACAAGGGAGTGGTTACTGACATAGTTGATGGCACTTCGAAGTTACATGTTACCTTGGATGATGGGACCGTAAAGATCTTGGAACTCAGGAAGCAAGGGGTCCGTTTTGTTCCTCAGAAAAAGAAATCGAAAACTTAAACTCAACTTCTCCACTCTTTGCTATCACTTCATGTGGAGACTTTCTACTCATTGACCTGTAGAGATAATTCAATCTGAGGCCTATATTTACTGAATTTGAATTCCTTGCCAGTCATGTTGCTGCTGAATTTTGGGTGAAGCATTTTCAACGAGCTATTTCTTTTTTCTCAAAGAAAATAACCATGTCCCCCCTCATTCGTTTTTGAACTGCAAGTTCTTCAGCCCTAGTTAGATTTTTCTTCTTCTACATGATGTATCTGACTTCAGAAAGTAGCTTCTACCTGTTATGTATAGGTCCCCATTGTTGCAGAGTAGGGACAAAGGGCCCAACAAGCGTTAGATGTATGACTAACGTTGATTGTTATATTGTGAATTACAGTCTTCATGAATGTTAGATATATTCGTCATGATATTGAAGTGTTATTTGTTAAGGTGGTGGCTCATCCATCTTCTTCCCCAGCCCCTCAATACTTGATCCCTACCAATGTTGTTTGGACCGGACTGGGTGGTTCGACTGGCCAAACCGGCAACTGGAGAAATATCTAGCCATTTGAGTGGTCTGACCAGATTCCACCATCAAGACCGGTTAAAAACCAGATCTGACTTGTAGCCGGTCTAACGGGTTTAGACTGGCGATCCACATTGGGATTATTTTGTTTCTGGTCTGATTCTGTTTCATGTTTCAAATTGGGATTATTTTCCCCCTTTCTAGTTTTCTATTAAGAAAAAGGTGAAAAAATATTAAATAACTTTCACTTTTTTGAGCTCAAATAATTACATCCATCCATATTTACACAAATCAAATTGACACCATAGAGAGTCTTTTTTGTTTTTTTGGTGTATTTTTGAGATGAGTGTTTACCTAAGAAAATAAAAAGTAAATGAGAGATAAAGATAAATATATACGATATCAAATACGGTATTCAGATTTTGATGTTCAAATAATACAACTCTAAAAAATATTATCGTTTTGTGTTATTTAAATTTTAAACTGAAGCTGGTAGAATGTTTAGATTCACTTGTAAATAAAAATACTATAGAAACATCATATAACTTCCCAAAATTGTATCCAGAATTGTTGGTATCTATAGACGTTATATAATTTCCCAAGTGACGATAATCACGATTCACCATTGGAGGAGTATTTGAAAATTTTAAGATTTGAAAGTTGAAATTCAAATTAACGGGCCTTAAAAAAGAATTGAGTATCAACTTGGGGATTTGTTTACGAAAATAAATTTATTTATTTTTAATAAATTATTTGAGTTATGAATATGAGTGCTGCATAGTGCTTACTATATATTTCAACTTGAGTTTCCCTTCTGCTGATTTTTAAATGCAAATCTCCTTCAAACTACGAAATAAAAACTTTCAAACCCCACCCGGAAAAAATCTCCTTCATATAATAAAAATCATTTTATTAATTTATCTCCTTTACACCTAATAAATCAAATACTTGTTTCCGTTTCACTTAAGGATTAACGCCCCTCACATCATAACAATATATATCTTTTAAATTTTGAAAATCAAAATCTCCTTAGATAATAATTGGTATCCCAGAAACTTTACTCTTCCGAAGTTTTTCTCCCTTTAGTACAAATTGTAAACCATAATTCATAGTAGTTATTCTTCTTTCCGAGGGATGTGCTCCTTCTTCCTCAACCACAACCTCTCTTTCTTGCCTTTATCACTTTCAAAATCCTATCACTCTCTTCCTTTCCTTGTTTCAAAACTCCATGGACGAATACTACTGTTACGCGTACCCAGACAATGCTGCTGCTGCTGCTGCCGCTGCCACTGACTTTGTCTCAGAAAACCCATTTCCCCCCGAGGATCAGTACTTCAATGTAGAGATCAAATACACAGATATGTACGTTTTGAATGCTAGGAAGTTCTACACTTATTACGATGCCACTTATCACAATTTTCCGAATATCTCAAAGGATAAAATGATGCAAGAAACGACCATTGTAAGTTGGCTTTCATGTATCGGTGTGCCTAAGGATGCTCATAAGTTTGTGGCGGCAAAGATCTTGGACTGTGCGCGTGGCATGACTAATAGGACTCACAAAGACACAGGAGTTTTATATATGCGTGTGGATGTGATTATCACTCATGCTAGTGAAGACGAAGATGATGACGATGATGATAGTTTTGAAGAAGTGGAAGTGGAGAATGTTGAGGTTGTGGAGGAACCTATGGAGGAGGATGGAGATCATGGGTTGGAGCCAGCAACTAAGTCATCCATTGAGAGATTGGAGATAGTTAAGGTTGAAGAACAACAAGAAGGGTCAGTGCAGGGAAGGTGTGCTATCTGTTTTGAAGATTTTGTTGTTGGTGTTCGTATGCCGTGTTTGCACATGTTTCATAGAAACTGCATTGTTGATTGGTTGCAGATAGGCAATTCTTGCCCTTTGTGTCGGTTTCAAATGCCAACTAAAAATGGAAGTGAATGAGTATGCGAATATGGTTGTGATATGATCAGTTTAAATTTTCTCAAAATTTGAAATTCAAGTGTTAATCTATCTATAACGACTAATAAAGACCATATGAGGTTTTGTTTTCCACAATTTATTATCCATTTTTACCCTTCCAGTAGTAGATAGTTATGTGTATAGGAGGAAATACGTATCTGCTAACTGCATAGGAATTTCGCCAGGAAAACGGAACTGCATAGGAAAACGTTATTTCATCCATGGGCTTGTCTTCCTCTAACACATCACATGTGAAATTTTTTTGGGCGTTGCTATGGTAACCTTGAAATTTAAAGGGTTTGGATATCCTATGTCCAATCAGAATGTGCCACCTCAATTAATTGAGTCATGTGAATATCACATGGACTAAGTTCTCATCATTTGATTGGGCTACATAGACGAGGATATGGTACCCACATAGAATCTTCCAATTTTTTTTTTTTTTTTTTATCTTCTCCCCACTTTTTGTTCAACACACAACACTCTTTTACTCTTTGTCCTAGTTTTTTTTTTTCCTTTTCGATCGTCAGGAATCAAGATATGCACCATATATGATTATGATTTTAGGACTCAAAATGAGCCTCTGTATGTGACTTGAAAGAGGAGTTAGTGGGCTACAGCCACCCCACCAGAGTGAGTAAAGGAAAGAGAGAAAGATAGAGGAAGAGAAGGAGAGGGAGAAATGATTGTAGGACTCAATTAGCGCATATGTTACTTTCTCTAACAGAATGTGATAGCATCGATCTCTATTGGTACTCACCTTGCAGTAACGTTTCGATATCATAAACATGCATGTAATGCATATTGATAAAAAAAAAATATTAAAATTGAAAATGGGATATGCATATTTATTTAGTAGAATTTGATTCCGAAATAAATCAAAATGATGAGAATCCAATTGGGAAACTCAATGTATAAGGATCTTCCATGAGTTGGCTCACTTGATTGAGTCAAAACAAAAACAAATTGAAATAGATTAATAAGAGAATTGCATGAACAACTATGCTAGCCGAATTGAACAATTAACATTCAAATCAAAATAGAAAAGATGGAAGAGAAGAGAATGTATGGAAGAAGGAGCCACAATCAAGAACTCATTGAATTGGAGAAGTGATTGATAAGAGAAGTGAGGATCATCACAAAGGAATGGAGTAAATACTCAATTTGGTCCCTGAAATTATAGGGTTGTATCAACTTAGTCCCCCACATTATCAATATTCCAAAATGATTCCTGGAATTGTAGAAAGTTAATCAAATTCATCATCGTTAATATTTGCACGGACTATAATGATATTAAGTTGGTAATATCAGTGACGCATTTAAAACTAAGTGAATAATGTCAGGGATGCATTTGCTACATTTTGCAATTTCAAGGATCATTTTGGAATATCGATAATGTGGGGGACTAAATTGATACCACCTTACAATTTCAGGGACTAAATCGGGTATTTACTAATGAGATCTTTGATATAAGATCAAACTTGTTTCTCTCAAGAACCAAAAGGAGGAGCATGCTTTACTCCCACAAATTCACATATGGAGCGAAATTCAAATTGTAGTCAAGGTTGATCAAATGAGCTTACAAACAAGTATTTATAGGCCAACTAGAAATTAGCTAGCTTCCCTCCCTAAAGTGGCACCACCTTCATGCAAGCGGGGGCTCATTAGGAAACTAAATAGATTTCTAATTACAAGGCCCAATTAATCTCTTAATCTAAATGTTTTAATTTGATCTTTTCTAGTGTTTTAAATATCAGACCCAATTGTTTTATTGAATCTAGAATATTTAAAGTATTTAAATTAAGTAACATACAATGACTCATAAATCAAAATATCTTACAAGATAAAAAAATTCAATTGAATTCAATATCATGCAACATACAGCCCAAAATCCTCATTAACAATTGAATTTATAAAATCCAATCTAACCCCAATAATTCACAAGAAAATTTATACACATAAAAAGTGAAAATAAAAAAAATCATACAAGCCAAATTGTCCAACAACAAGCACAAAATCATACACATAAATCAGTAATGAAATGAACAGGGAAATCAGTAATGGCAGAATGAACAGTGAGGAACCAGTAATGGCGGCAGCAGCAAGATGGTGGCAATGTGGTGGCAGCCGCTCCTCTGTGACGTTTGCATTGGAGAGGGCACCTCCTTCTAGGATTAAAAACATTAACAAACAAAAAATAATTAAATTAATAGAAATGGAAGAGGGACGGAAGAAGAATGAAAAAAAAATGGAAGAGGCTCTCACCAATGGAGGGGCACATGGTGGTGGTCTTGGTGGAGGGAGGCAGCGCGTGGTGGTGTAGAGGGAGGGGCGCGTGGTGGTGCGGAGGGAGACAACGTGGTGGCCTTGGTGGCTTTCGGTGGCCTTCGCATCAAAAAAGGAAGGAAAGGGAGAAAGGGGGAAGGAAAGGGAGGCGGCACGGTGGCTCGCGATGGCTTTTAGTGGCCTTTGCATGGTGAGGGAAGAGAGGTAAAATGGGGGAGGGTTTTCTGAAAATAGGGGGAAGTGAAATGGGGTTGGGCGTTCACAAACACTACTTGAAAGTTACCACGACCTTGCACGTCAGTAATATGTAATCGTTAAACTTACGGACGACTCAAAATGTCGGTAAATTGAAATTAGGTATGGACATTAATGTTGCCCTTATCGACGGCTCATCAGTCGGTAACATTGACCACCTTACAGACGGATTATCCGTCGGAAAATGTATAAGTCATTAGCGACGGTATAATCCATCGGTAAACATCCTGCGCAAATATTCATGCATAAACGGGCCAAATTTAGCAGCTAAAAAGGCGATCGGTAACATTGGTTGGATTTACGACGGACTATCCATCGGTAAATTGGTTGAACTGATGATGTTTGGAATTTCTTACGTTACCGACGGAATTAACCATCGATAATGGTAAAAGTATCGACGGAGTCGTGGCCGTCGATAATCGATCGTCAATAATACAGATAATTCTTGTAGTGATGCCTAATTACAATTATCATTATTTTGGATCAAAACTAATATTGTTGGTTCTTCCATGTTAGGCCTAAGAGCCATTGTTGTGGTCACCTCTTCCTCCATAGCTTCTTGAAGCCTCTTGGTCTTGGATCTAGTCATGGGCCCTAAACTTTTTTAGGACTTCTTCATCCTTGCCTCTTGTTGATCCTTCTTGAGCATATTTGGGATAGCTTAAATTTTTAGATTTCAGCTGTTTTATCCCCCAAAAAGTTGTGCTCAAAATAATCTAACTTGTTTGACACTTTACTTAAATTTATAAAAAATCTATTTTGGGGAAAAAAGTTGTTTTATGTCATCTAATTTGTTTTAGCTTAAGATTGTTGTGATTTGATTATCTTTCATTCTCAAAACTCTCTTCCCTATTTACTCCTATAAAACTAACTTCCAAATAAATATTATTATCTTAAAATCGCTTTTCAGCAAACATACCTAAACAAAAACATATTCTGATTATAATTGATTATCACAATAATCGATTATATATATAATCGATTATCAACATAATCTATTTTTTTCAGCTTTCATAAACATATTCTTGGTCTTAATCACAAAGGTTAAAATGACTCACTCATTCTTCAAGAGAATAGAGCATAACTAATTCAAACACTCAATTAAAATAACTCTAATTTAATATTCTAATGTAAAAAATTAATATAAATGTAGATGGGTGGATATGTGGATGAGGAGTCTGAGAGGATTTGGTACTCTAGCATGTTGAGATTTGGCTATAAACAAGCTAGTCTTTTTGGAATTTTTTTTTTTTTTTTGTATTAGATATTCATAAGCACCTGTTCATGTTTAGAAATTTAATGAAAAATCTCGAGTATACTATATACTCACAAATAGTGGCTAAATGAGTATAAAATCCACGTTTGCATTCTCTTTTCCTAATCTCTTTCATTTCCCAGCAATTTATTTCTTTATACAATCTTGTATACTAGTGCTTGCATGATAATTTGTATCCTCTCTTCCCTCTCTTCTATGATTTCAATGTAATTAACAATTTTAACAAAAATTGTAAAACTAGTGCTTTGCAAAAAGTATGCAAAATTATTTTTACCAACTTAACTCACTTTCAAAGCCACTTGATAACAGGTGTTAAAGATGAGGGCGTCCCCTTGCATTGAATATACGATCAAAGGTTATATGCAACTACCGTTGGAAATTAATATCTTAATTCCTTTTGACATGTTTTAATCATAATTAGAAATTTTAGCGAAATCATACATAATTAAAGCATATAACATCAAGAACAAAACCATAATCTTGATTTCCCTTAGAACCTACGACATGTTGGATTACTAAGGATATATAAATACCTGGATCCATTGCCATCAATCACAAAGCGAAAATCTGAAGGATGAAGATGATTAAGCACGAACGGTAACCGGTAGCTTTATGGATCTTCCTCAATCATATCTCTGGAGTTTCACTACGGGACCTTAGCTGCCTCTTCAGATGGGGAGAAGAGAATGAATAATCCGATACGGTGTATTGGGGACCATAGCCTTCTTTTATTTGTTAAACCTAATAGGGTACCCATTATTCCCTATTGGGCTAACACTATCTTCTACCCATATGAGGCCCATATCAATTAAACCATAGGAGTCTAATGAGCATATTTTATATTCAATCAATTGATCACTTAAATATTGCTTCTTTATGATAAATAGCTAATATATTATTTAATGATATTAGTCCGTATTAATTATTGGAATAAAAATTCCAACAATCTCCCACTTGGGCCATATCATGATAATTATATCAGAAAACCTTAGTGGGCACATCCGAATTCTATTTATCTTTAGACTTCCTCCTTACAATCTGGTCCATCTCATGCATTAACAATGAAACTACCGCGGCTTTCATCACTGCCATATAATGTGACTAAACCCTGACAATTACCACATCAACACTCTCAATGGCATAGATCGATATGGATGAGGAGCATGGAAATTTCATGCAATGTGATCTCTAAATCATGCCTATTTCCAACTGGTCCAACTTAAAACTTTAGTCAGATCAATTTCGCAAAAAAATTAATTTTGCAAACCAAAGTCCTTAATGTGTTAATAAATTTTACACACAACAAGATACAAACAAGTTTATAATGAACTCATAAACATAACTTTATTTCTGCAGAAAATCTGAAATATCATAAGGTTTGTATCTCAAACATAAAACACATATAGAGACTCCCACTAAACTAAGGCATCCTCAGTGACAACACCCATATGAGCAACATGCTCGTGAAAAACCTTAGGTGCTTAGCCCTTAGTTAGTGGATCCGCTAGCATAGAATTTGTCCCTATGTGCTCTATAGAAAATTGTTTTTCCTGAACTCTTTCCTTAACTATAAGATACTTGATTTCGATGAACTTCGACTTTGTAAAGCTCCTGTTGTTGTTGGAATAGAGCACTACTGAATTATTGTCACAATAAATCTTTAGTAGTCTCTCTATGTTGTCAATAACTTTCAGGCCTGTGATAAAATTCTGCAGCCATAAACTGTGATTTGATGCCTCATAGCAAGCTACAAACTCCATTGCCATAGTCGAAGAAGCTACAAGATTCTGTTTGGCAGACTTCCAGGAGATAGCTCCCCCAGCCAATAGGAAGATATAACCAGATGTAGAGCGTCTGCTGTCCGGGCATCCCGCAAAATCGGAGTTAGAGTACCCAACGATCTCTAAGCTGTCAGACTTCCGATAGGTAAGCATGTAGTCTCTTGTCCTCTTCAGATAGCGCATCACGCGCTTAACCGCCTTCCAGTGCTGCATACCTAGATTACTCAAATATCTACCAAGGACTCCCACTATAAGATGAGTGCAAACTTGAGTGTACATAAGACTCCCTACAGCTGAAGCATAAGGAATCTTTTGCATCTCTACCTTTTCAAGATCTGTAACGGGGCACTGTTTGAGACTGAACTTGTCTCCCTTAGCCACGGGTGTATCTCCTGGTTTACTATCTTTCATGCCAAATCTATCCAAAACTGTATCGATATAGCTCTTTTGTGATAATCCTAGAATTCCTCGAGAATGATCTCTCAGAATTTGGATTCCTAATACAAAAGAGGCGTCCCCAAGATCTTTCATCTCGAAATTCTTCGTGAGAAATTACTTGGTTTCGTGTAGTAAGCCTATATCGTTGCTTGCTAATAGGATATTATCAACATATAATACCAGAAAAATGAATTTACTCCCATTGATCCTTTTGTATACGCAATCATCAACCAAATTTGCCTCAAAACCATAAGAGGTAATAACTTGATGAAATTTGTAATACCATTGACGAGAGGCCTGTTTAAGGCCATAGATGGATTTCTTTAGTTTGCATACCCTAGACTTCGAATCGCCTGAAACGAAATTTTCTGTTTGCACCATATAAATCGTTTCATCAATGTTGCCATTTAGAAACACAGTCTTTACATCCATCTGATGTAGCTCTAAGTCATAATGAGCGACCAGTGCCATAATTATCCTAAGGGAGTCTTTCAAAGAAACCGGAGAGAAAGTCTCCTTATAATCAATGCCTTCCTTTTGAGTGAAGCTTTTGGCCACAAGTCGAGCTTTATATCTTTCAATGTTTCCCTTTGAGTCCCTTTTGGTTTTAAATATCCATTTGCAACCAATGGGTCTCGCACCTTCAGGCAATTTGACAAGATCCCAAACGTCATTGTTAGCCATAGATTTAATCTCTTCATTCATGGTATCAATCCACTTTTGAGAGTTAGAACTTTGCATAGCTTGACTAAAGTTGATTGGATCTTCCTCAGTCAAACCAACGCCATCCTCATGTTCTTGAAGAAATGCTACAAAGTCATCCAAAATTGCACTTCTTCTCTCTCTAATGGATCTCCTTAATGGCACTTCTTGAGGTTGTTGAGTTGCACTATAGGTGGTGCCTAAGAAGGAACTTCAGTGTTGTCCTGAACTTGAATGATGTCAGGAATGACATCAACCGGATCTGTTTCTTGAACAATGACAGGTACAAAGACTTGCTCATTGTCAGTAACAGTTTCTTCATTAAAGGCAACACTCCTTATGTTTCCTTCCCCTCCAAACTCAATATCCTCAAGGAATCTTGCATTCCCTATCTCAAAAAATGTTGTTGTTGTGGGATTGTAAAACTTATACTCGCGAGAGTGTTCAGCGTACCCAACAAAGTAGCAACTTACTGTTTTTGAGTCCAGCTTACCTTCATGCGGCCTATAAGGTCTCGCTTCAGCAGGACATCCCCAAACGTGCATGTGTCTTTTGCTTGGCTTCTTTTCAGTCCATAGCTCATAAGGGGTTTTGGCTACTACTTTACTAGGTACTCTATTGAGGATATAAACTGCAGTCTTTAAAGCCTCTCCCCAAGTGACTCTGGTAATGAAGAATGACTAATCATATTCCTTACCATATCCTTAAGAGTTCAGTTTTGTCGTTCTGCAACTCCGTTCATGCGGGTTTACCCGGCATGGTGTATTGCGGAACAATTCCACAGTCATTGAGGAAAATGGTGAAGGGCCCTGGACGTTGCTCTCCTGATCCATCATATCTACCGTAGTATTCACCACCATGGTCTGATTTGACAGCTTTAATTTTCTTTCCCAGTTGAAGTTCAACTTCAGCTTTGAAAGACTTGAAAACATCCAGAGATTGAGACTTCTCATGAATTAAATAAAGTTAATCGTATCGTGAACGTAATAAAGTACCTTTGCCCATTCCATGATTCAGAAGGGAAAGGACCAAAATATTTGTATGTATTAGTTCTAAGACGTCCTTAGCTCTTTCGGCACCTAAATTCCTTTTGTTTGTTTGTTTACCCTTAATACACTCTACGTAGACTTGAAAGTCTGATAAATCTAAGGGTTCAAAAATGTCCTCTGACACAAGTCTCTGAATTCTCTCTTTAGAGATGGCCTAAGCGATTATGCCATAAAGTGGCGGAATTCTCATTTAATTTACGTTTCATACTGTGCGAATGCATTTGCAATATTTCGTTATAGGAACGCTCAACATCAAGCATATAAAGATTATCGACTAAAGACCCGTAACCAACAACATTTGAACCATAAGAGAGACTAACTTTATTATTTCCAAATGAATAAGAATAACCAGATTTGTCCAAAGTAGAAATAGAAACCAAATTCGGTCTAATAGACGAAGCAACATATGTCTCAATTAAATCCAAGTGAAAACCAGTCTTTAAAAATAATCTAAATGTTCCTATAGCCTCTACTGCAACTTTAGTGTCGTCGGCCACATAGACCAATCTTTCAACATCAATTGGCGGTCGGCTCCACAGGCAACCCTGCATAGACATACTAATGTGAGTATTAGCACCAGAATCTAACCACCAAGTATCCTTAGGGACTGAAACTAAATTAACTTCAGAACAAACAAAAGTGAGAAGTTTACCCTTCTTCGCACGCCATGTGGCGTACTTAGGACAATCCTTCTTCATGTGTTCTGCCTTCTTGCAGAAAAACAAGCTGAGTCCATATCATGCTTTTTCTGCTTGTTCCCATGCGAAGAACCTTCTGCAATATCCTTATTTATCTTCCTCTTCTTGTTCTGAGAGGTCGAAGCCAAATGAACACTTCCAGTCCTATCCCTCTGTAGCCTCTCTTCTTCTTGTACACAGTGAGATATAAGCTCATTGAGGGACCATTTGTCCTTCTGAGTGTTATATTGTTGGTTTAAACCCTAGTGGCCAATATATATTTGTTGGATTTGTATATTGTATCATGACTTTATTTTATATTTTATATATATATGAGGCATTTATTTATTATGTTATATTTGATGATCATATTTATAGCATAATAAAGTCCTTAGAACAGGTAGTTCATTTAATGGAACGTCAAGTATGACTTGCCCGTGAGATGCCATTAAATTATAGAACACTATTCTTAAATATCCATAGTCAAGTATTATTATTAATAAGGACAATAATAATACAATGAGACTATTATGTAAGTGTACTGATGACCACACCTCACGGGTCATAGATATAAAATATCATGTCTTCACATAGGTATAAATATTAGGGGAATATTTATACTGGAATGACCCGCTATGAGAATGCTGCATAATAGTTATGTAAGTGTTATGAGTGATTCTCATGATGACCATAGTGAAGTAGTCCTTCGACTTGAAGTCACCACGATTCCTAACATATGTAGTTGTAGGCTTTGATGCTATTAAACGTTGTCTGTAACAGGACAACTATAAAGATAGTTCTTGGATCTACAATGAAACATGTTGAGGAATGTGAGTGATGTAGATAAGATTTGTCCCTCCTACATAACAGGAGTAATATCTATAGGCCTCTTGATGATATGCGACGTAGAAATGCATGGCCATGCTAAGGTGGGACAATATGAGATATTGGACCCACAAGATATTGGACCCACATGATCATACATCAATTACTAGATCAAGAAATAAATAATTGGACTTAACAAGGATGACACGTTTATGCCTTGTGTTCAATTAAGACATTGTGACGAAAGGACGTTGACTTCACATTATATATGGTTACAATATGGTTTTAATTGTATCACCAATATTCTAATTAATTGGGTAGCAATGATGTATTGCTAGATGCCGCTCATTGTTTATAATATTAATTGATTATTAATATGATTAATAATAATTAATATTATTGCTAATTAATTGAAAACCTATAGGGTCATACGCATAGAGCAAATGTTCAGAGAATTAGTTTAATTGATTAATTAAATATGATTTAATTAATAATTAAATGTGATTGATTTAATTGATTAATTAAACATGATTTAATTAATAATTAAATGAGGATAAGTTTAATTGATTAATTAAATATGATTTAATTAATAATTAGACATTGGACCTGCAGCGTACAGTAGCCTAAGTGGGTTAGGTTAAGTGAGTGACAGCTATTAGTAAGCTGTGCACGTCACTTAAGCTACATACAACGCAAAGCACATATAACGGCCGTTGTACTCTATTGACACCAACGCCTTGTAACATCCCGGTTTCTCTGTGACTCTAATCGAGCTGGTTAATCTCGATTGGAGCTTTGGATGGTTGTGTGGTTTGTTGTGTTTTAGTTTTAGACCTAGTTTGAAGCTTAGGAATAGGCTTGAACAAGGTTGGAGGTGCCTAAGACGTTAAACGAGTAATTGTGGAGGCTAGAAGTTCTTCTCTCGCTGAGCTGACACTCAAGCGTGGGAGAATTCTACGCTCAAGCGATACGATGCTTAAGCGTGGGAGGAGACGGATGCCTCAGCGTGTTGAGTGCATTGAGCAGCTGCTCTGCGTTTGGACGCGTGTGAGACACGTGTCAGGCCAGGGAGCAGGCGGAGTGGACGAGGTCCCACGCTCGAGCGTGGAGAGATCCCACGCTAGAGCATGGTAACGCTAAAGCGTGCAAAGTGATGGACGCTCAAGCGTGGACAACAGAACCCATAAGTAGAGCTTCCACTTTCATCTTCTCATTCTGCACGATTTTGGGAAGCATTTCTGCGAGTTAGAGAGAGAAACTCTGGGTTTTAGAGTGAGAAAGCTTAAGGTTAGAGGTGATCGAGCCGCCGGAACGCGATTCCGACTACATCGTTGTGATCGCGACGAAGTTATCTCCGACTCCAGCGGATTAGTTTCTCGATTCGCCACAGGTAAACTCGGATCCGTAATACGTGTTCTTCGTGTTCTTGGTGTTCTTTGAGTCTTTACCCTTTTTCTTTGATTTTTGGGCTTGCCCTGGGGCTAACACTATTGTATATGTGTTGTGCTCGTTATTAGGGCAAAGTACGTGCTCGTGATTTCCCGCAAATTGGGGACTAAGGCCGCAGCTACCAAGGAGATTGGGGCTGTTCTTGGAGTTGCCATTTAGGAAGCAAGCCGGTGATCGCGTGGATTTGCGTGCCAACAGTTCAGGTGGGGAGAAAGAGTATTGCTGCCATCGGGAAGGCAAGAGTAATGTAGTTGTGATTTCTGCTATGCGTAGGGAAGCCCTAACCCTACTAGTGGTTGAGCCCTAATAAAGTATCTAAACCCTAGGTTTAGCTTACTTTAGGCTATCGCTGTTAAGTTTGGAAACCCTAGGTTAGAGAACTGTTAATCGAGGATGTTTGCTAACGTATGACTATATGATGTTGGTTGTTGTTGTTGCTATCAGTTTGCCTATATGCTACATGGTATACGTGATGTGGTGCTAGATGCTTTTATGCTGCTATTGATATTATTGCTGCTATGATGTTATTACTATTGCTATGCTGTATGCTGTAATATTGAGAGTTATGGCGGAATGCCGTAGAATAAGTTTGGCTGTGTGTCGTGTTGTTTTCGGGTTGATAACTTGGATGGTGTCGTTGCTGCTATGTTGACTTCTTGAGGCTGTGTGCCGTGTTGTTTGAGGTGTGGCTCGTGAACGGGTGGCGTCGAGGCTGTGGCCGTGTGGATGCGGTGGCATCGTGATGTTTTGATTTGGTTGAGAGCTTAGGCGTGAGACCGGTATCAAGCCCATTGAGGATGTTTGCTGCATATCATTTTCAGCTGCCAAGTGGCGAGGCCGTGTGACAGGTAGTATGGGCTGCCAACATCATACAAGGTTAGCGGTACCTGAGTGCGGGTACGGCAAGTAGATGGGGCGGTCAAGTGAGTGGCCTTGGGGGTGTTGCTGGTCTCAGGAATAGTTTACAGTGACGGATGAGGTAGCTCCTATCCTGTCGTGACGCCCGATCCAGTCCGGTTTGCCCGACTAATCCTAGAGTTTTCCAGTTGTTCCAGGCTAACGTTCCAAGGCGACCAAGATACCCCGGTTCCGGTATGGAAGTGGGATGCACTCTTATTGGTCACGGCGAGCGGTTCGGTTTCTTGGGCAAGCTAACTCCGTTCCGGCACAGAACCTGTTCCGGTGTGGACTTGTTCGGGTGTGGAACCGTTCCAGTTGGGAACCTGCATAAGTGCGTTTTTCGGCTGACATGCTGCATGGGATTAGTATCCCGGTCTAGAGGTTTGATCTGAGTGTGACATTCATAGGATGGATGCTTGTTGCATATGCTGTCTTGGGAGATCCGTGTTGGAATGCAGTAGATGCTATATTTGCTATATCTGCTATGTGTTATCTGCTATACTTGTTTACTGCATTACTGTTGTTTTCCGACCTTATAGGGCGCTGTATTTCTTATCTCCCTTCTGTTTTCCTTGTTGTGCGTTATGGATTCGCTTGAAGACGACAAGCCAGCTGAGGCGTATCATGGACCTGAGACTTCACCCGTTCATCACGGGGGCACCGTGGATGCCGGTGCTGGGAGACATTGAGATCATATACCATGATAAGAGGGGATGGCGGGTAGACCCCTCTACCTTTTTTGTGGTCTATACAGGGCCAGTCAGCCTGATGTTTCGGAGCGGTACACCTCCATATGTAGATATTATCGGTTCTTGTCATATCTACCAGTTCCTTCCCTTTCCGAGGATGTGGCGACCTCCGAGGCAGAGGGAGCAGGATTACACTTGGGCAGCACCCCAGTCATCGGCCGGGGATTGCAGGAGAGGTTACGGCTACTGAGGCCAGCGCAGGAGGACCGAGTATTACTTAAGGACCTACCGCAGGCGGAGGATCGTAGTGTCCAGTTCTTCGTCTGAGTATGAGCCGATTGTGCAGTACCGGCGTACTCATGGCGAGGATCAGGGTAGCTCAGGGCATCCTCACCACTGATGGTGAGAGCTTGCCAGTGCATCCTAGGGAGTGAGCTGAGCGCTTTTTCATGTATTTTGAGAGGGGACGGGTGTTGGTGGCGAGCTTCGAGTGCTTTTCTTTGGACGCTTGATATATTTTTTTTTATTTTCTACCCAACATTTTGTATATTTATGTACATTGCCCTACTGATGGGGCTAACTTATGCATGTTATTGTACAGATATATATTTTGCGCTCTTATTCTAATTGTTTTCTCTATGCTTGCCGTTTTATTTGCTTTCTTCCGCATCGCTGCTTGTTTGCCACGCTATCGCTCTATATACGGCTTGGCATAGTTAATAATAATAATAATGGAAGGTTGGGACTAATGGGATTATTCTCCTAAGAGAGGAGGGTCGTCTCATTATTATGGTATCAGAGCAGTTCGATTCTAAATCGGACTGTGAAGGTTAAATGTACTGGCTTTGACGATTGATAACCGAGTTGTATCAACTGTGTCGGGTTTTGGGTAGAGTGTCCGATGCGCGAGTTATCGAAGTGTGATAACTGTTTTCATTCATAAGGCATATGATATGTTTAACTTCTAAGTGCTATTATATGTCTTATGAATTGGCACTGATGGCTCCTTTTACAGGAAGCTAAATGGCACGAGGAAGGCGTGGAAGGTCGGCAACTAGACATAATGATGATAACAATAATGGTGACCACTCAGGGATAGGGAGTGGTGGTGACACCTCTGAAGCAATGCGGGCCATGAGGGACTTGGCTACCGCCATGATGCAGCTGACTCAACAGACTGCCCAGTATATGCAAAGGCAGGAAGAGAGGGAAGCCAGGCAGGATCAGCTACATACTGTAAGAGAGAATGAGATGGTGGACACTGGTCTTAATGCTTTCATGAAGGGAAATCCTCCCCAATTCCATGGAGAGTATAATCCTGAGGCTGCAGAAATATGGGTGCAAGAGATAGAGAAGGTGTTCATGGCCACACACTGCAGAGAAGATATGAAGGTTACATATGCTGCCTTCATGTTGGTGGGAGCAACAGAAGCTTGGTGGAGAACCAAGGCTAGGTTGTTAGAGACCAGAGGAAGAGTACTGACATGGCAACTGTTCCGGGATTGCTTTTTGGAGAAGTACTTCCCGAGAAGTATCCGGTAGGAAAAAGAAAAGGAGTTCCTGAGTCTGAAACAGGAATAGCTATCCGTGGGTGAGTACACGATGAGGTTAGAAGCGTTACTCAAGTTCTCTCAGTTCTATCAGATCCATCCGGATGAAGAATGGGTCTGCAGGAGGTTCGAGGATGGGTTGAGGCCCGAGTTGAAGCGAGCAATGTTGCCTTTGAGTATTGGATTTTTTCCTGAGCTAGTGGAAAAGTGCATAGTGGTTGAGGAACATGACCGAGAAGGGACTGTCATCCAACAAAAGACAATTGGTGGACCTGTTCGGAGCGGTCAGAGAGGCAGAGGTGGTAAGTTTCAGCGGAGGACAAGGTCGTATGATCGCCCGACTCGATTCAATGTTAACCATGGAATGAGCGGCTCCAGTCAAACTCAGCAAGAAGTCAAGACTTGTTTCCGGTGCGGGGGACCGCATTTGGTGAAGAGTTGTCCTAGGACCTAACACATAAGATGCTACAATTGCAACCAGATAGGGCACTATGCATCAGACTGCAAGCCCGAAGTGAGTAGAAGGGCTCAGTTTCAATAGCAGAGTCGTAGTGGTGGAGCGAGATCAGTCGTGGCAAGTCAGCAGAGCAGGCCACAGACGACCGGAAGGGTGTTTGCCTTGCGAGATTCTGAAGCATCCCAAAGTCCTGATCTGATCCAAGGTAAGTGCTTAGTTTCTGGTAAGCTTTTGTCGGTTCTGTTTGATTTGGGGGCTACGCATTCTTTCATATCGGTAGAGTGTATGGATCATTTAGGGTTGCCAGTTTCTACTTTGCCATATGACTTAACCGTTTCAACACCTACTGGTGATTCCTTAACTACCTTGTCTGTATGCCGTGAATGCCTTGTTAAGGTAGAGTACCGTCATTTTCTTGTTGACCTTATCTTTTTTCCTATGCAACAGATAGATGTTATCCTTGGCATGGATTGGCTTTCAGTCAACCACATGATAAATGTTATACTGTTCAAATAAAACTCTCAGTTTTTTCGAGCAATCTGGATTGATACCTGCCAACGAGAGTACTCCGACGGGTGAGCGATCGGATGAGTATATGGTGCTGTTCTCTTTGTAGGCAAAGGAGACTCCTAGTGTTGAAGATTTGCCTGTCGTGCGAGAATTTCCGGATGTGTTTCCCGATAACGTTCCTGGATTACCGCCAAAGAGAGAGGTGGAGTTTGCCATAGACCTGGTACCGGGAACTGGACCTATATCGATAGCACCGTATCGGATGACTCCAGTGGAGCTAAGGGAGTTAAAGAAGCAGTTGGACGAGATGCTAGGCAAGGAGTTTATCAGACCCAGTGCATCTCCGTGGGGAGCTTCGGTGTTGTTTGTAAAGAAGAAGGACGGAAGCTCGAGGCTGTGCGTGGACTATTGTCAGCTAAACAAAGTGACGATAAAGAACAAGTATCTGTTACCACTGATAGATGATTTGATGGATCAGCTCAAAGGGGCAGCTGTGTTTTCTAAGATTGACCTGCGATCTGGATAGCATCAAATCCGGGTTAAGAAAGAGGATATACCAAAGACTGCTTTTCGAAGTCGGTATGGTCACTACGAGTATTTGGTTATGTCGTTTGGTGTGACTAATGCTCCGGCCGTGTTCATGGATTATATGAATGGGATCTTCCGACCGTTCCTCGACAAGTTTGTTGTTGTTTTTATGGATGACATCCTTGTATACTCTTCGAGTAAAGAGGAACACCAAGAGCATCTGAGGGCAGTGTTGCAAGTGCTAAAGGACCGGCAGTTGTATGCTAAACTGTCGAAGTGTGAGTTTTGGTTAGGGGAAGTTCAGTTTCTAGGCCGTGTGATCAGTAAGGATGGAATCGCAGTGGATCCTGCGAAAGTTGAGGCCGTAGTGAGTTGGGAAAGCCCTAAGTCTGTAAATGAGGTGAGGAGTTTTCTTGGTTTAGCGGGCTACTATCAGAGGTTTATAGATGGATTCTCTAAGATTGCGTTACCTATGACGCAGTTGACGAGAAAAGGGAAGACGTTTGAGTGGTCAGAGGCTTGCAAGCAGAGTTTCCAGGAGCTGAAAGGAAGACTGACCACATCACCTGTGCGGGTGTTACCAGATCCTTTAGGACGATTCGATGTATATTGTGATGCATCTTATCAAGGCTTGGGATGTGTGCTCATGCAAGACAGGAAAGTGGTGGCGTATGCCTCCAGGCAGTTAAGAGTACATGAGCGGAACTACCCAACGCATGATCTGGAATTGGCTGCGATAGTGTTTGCATTGAAAATATGGAGACACTATCTTTATAGTGTTAAATTCAGTGTGTTTAGCGACCATAAGAGCCTGAAGTATCTGTTCGACCAAAAAGAGTTGAACATGCGGCAACAAAGATGGATGGAATTCATAAAGGACTATGAATTCGACCTGCAATACCATCCAGGTAAGGCGAATGTTGTAGTGGTTGCGCTCAGTAGGAAGTCCCTGCACGTATGTGCGATGATGGTAAAGGAGCTAGAGCTTTTAGAGGCATTTAGAGATCTGAATCTGGAAGCGGAAATCGTCGAAGATAAGCTGAATTTGGGGATGGTTAGAGTAACTGGCGATTTCCTGAACCTGTTGTGGAAGAAGCAAGCTGAGGATAAGTACCTCGAGAGTGTGAATCGTTTGATAGAAGAAGGTAAGACTTTGGAATTCAGAAGAGGTACAGATGGTCTGCTTAGGTATGGTGACCGGGTTTGTGTGCTGGCGAATAGAGAAGTTAAGAATATGATCTTGGAGGAAGCACACAAGAACAAGATGAGTTTCCATCCGGGGGCTACCAAGATGTATCAGGATATGAAGAAGCTGTTCTGGTGGCCAGGGATGAAGAAAGATGTACCAGCTTATGTCCTAACCTGCTTGGTATGTCAGAAAGCGAAGATTGAACACCAGAAGCTAGCAAGGTTGTTGCAATCGTTAGACGTCCCAGAATGGAAATGGGATAGTATTGCTATGGACTTTGTTTCTGGGTTGCCGAGAACTCAGAAAAGGTGTGATGCAGTCTGAGTAATCATCGGCCGATTGACGAAGTGTGCTCACTTCTTACCAATCCACCAGAGTTATTCACTGGAGCGATTAACTCAGATTTACATCAAAGAAGTTGTAAGGCTGCATGGGGTACCTTCGTGTATAGTTTCGGACCGCGATCCAAGGTTTACCTCAAGGTTTTGGAGGAGCTTACACAGTGCAATGGGAACTAAGTTAAGTATGAGTTCTGCTTATCATCCTCAAACAGATGGTCAGTCGGAACGAACAATTCAGTCATTGGAGTATCTATTAAGAGCGTACGTGTTGGAAAACACGGAAGTTGGGACGAGTTTCTTCCATTGATCGAGTTTACTTACAATAACAGTTTCCATTCTAGTATTGGGATGGCGCCGTACGAAGCACCTTATGGACGTAAGTGTAGGACTCCGTTGTGCTGGTTTGAGATGGGAGAAAGTCAGCTTTTGGGTCCAGAGTTGGTACAGCAGACGACGGAACAAGTCCGTAAGATATAGGAAAGGATGAAGGTTGCAAGGGACAGGCAGAAGAGCTAAGCTGACAAGAGGAGGAAGCCTTTGGAATTTCAAGAGGGCGACCATGTCTTTATGGGAGTAACCCCAAGAGTTGGAGTGGGTAGGGCAATCAGATCCAGAAAGCTAACACCTAAATTCATAGGACCGTTTCAGATTCTTCGACGAATTGGTCCTGTAGCCTACCAGATAGCTTTGCCGCCAAGTCTATCCAATCTTCATGACATCTTTCACGTCTCTCTGCTCAGAAAGTATTATCCCGATCCATCACACGTGTTAGAGCCCGAATCAATCCAACTAAAAGAGAACCTGGAGTACGAAGCTGCACCTGTTCGGATCATAGACCGAAGGACCAAGGAGCTATGCGGTAAGCGCATTCCGTTAGTCAGAGTGGAATGGAACCCAGTGACTGGTGATTCAACGTGGGAGCGTAAAGCTGAGATGCGCCAAAGTCATCCTTATCTGTTCACAGGTATACAACGGAAATTTCGGGGACGAAATTTTCTGTAAGGGGGGTGGTAATGTAATATCCCGGTTTCTCTATGACTCTAATCGAGCTGGTTAATCTCGATTGGAGCTTTGGATAGTTGTGTGGTTTGTTGTGTTTTAGTTTTAGACCTAGTTTGAAGCTTAGGAATAGGCTTGAACAAGGTTGGAGGTGCCTAAGAAGTTAAACGAGTAACTGTGGAGGCTAGAAGTTCTTCTCTCGCCGAGCTGACGCTCAAGCGTGGGAGAATTCAACGCTCAAGCGTTACGATGCTTAAGCATGGGAGGAGACAGACGCCTCAGCGTGTTGAGTATGCTGAGCAGCTGTTCTGCATTTGGACGCGTGTGAGACACGTGTCAGGCCAGGGAGCAGGCGAAGTGGACGAGGTCCAACGCTCGAGCGTGGAGAGATCCCACACTAGAGCGTGGCAACGCTCAAGCGTGCAAAGTGATGGATGCTTAAGCATGGATAACAGAACCCACAAGTGGAGCTTCCACTTTCATCTTCTCATTGTGCACGATTTTGGGAAACATTTTTGCGAGTTAGAGAGAGAAACTCTGGGTTTTAGAGTGAGAAAGCTTGAGGTTAGAGGTGATCAAGCCGTCGGAACGCGATTCCGACTACACCGTTATGATCGCAACGAAGTTATATCGGACTCCAGCGAATTAGTTTCTCGATTCGCCACAGGTAAACTCGGATCCGTAATACGTGTTCTTCGTGTTCTTGGTGTTCTTCGAGTCTTTACTCTTTTTCTTTGATTTTTGGGCTTGCCCTGGGGCTAACACTATTGTATATGTGTTGTGCTCGTTATTAGGGCAAAGTGCGTGCTCGTGATTTCCCGCAAATTGGGGACTAAGGCCGCGGCTACCAAGGAGATTGGGGCTGTTCTTGGAGTTGCCATTGAAGGTGGGCTGCGAGCTTGAGAGAGAGGAAGCAAGCCGGTGATTGCGTGGATTTGCGTGTCGACAGGTCAGGTGGGAGAAAGAATATTGTTGCCGTCAGGAAGGCAAGAGTAATGTAGTTGTGATTTCTGCTATGTGTAGGGAAGCCCTAACCCTACTAGTGGTTGAGCCCTAATAAAGTATCTAAACCTTAGGTTTAGCTTACTTTGGGCTATCGCCGTTAAGTTTTGAAACCCTAGGTTAGAGAACCGTTAATCGATGATGTTTGCTGACGTATGACTGTATGATGTTGGTTGTTGTTGTTGCTATCTGTTTGCCTGTATGCTACTTGGTATACGTGATGTGCTGCTAGATGCTTTTACGCTGCTATTGATATTATTGCTGCTATGATGTTATTACTGTTGCTATGCTGTATGCTGTAATATTGAGAGTTGTGGCGGAATGCCGTAGAATAAGTTTGGCTGTGTGCCGTGTTGTTGTCGGGTTGATACCGTGGGTGGTGTCATTGCTGCTATGTTGACTTCTTGAGGCTGTGTGCCGTGTTGTTTGAGCTGTGACTCGTGAACGCGTGGCGTCGAGGCTGTGGCCGTGTGGATGTAGTGGCATCGTGATGTTTTGATTTGGTTGAGAGCTTAGGCGTGAGATCCGGTATCAAGCCCGTTGAGTATGAGTATGAGCCGATTGTGCAGTACCAGCGTACTCATGGCGAGGGTCAGGGTAGCTCAGGGCATCCTCACTCGTGATGGTGAGAGCCTGCCAGTGCCTCCTAGGGAGTGAGCTGAGCGCTTTTTCATGTATTTTTAGTGGGGACGAGTGTCGGTGGCGAGCTTCGAGTGTTTTTCTTTGGACGCTTAATGTATTTTTTTTTGTTTTCTACCCGACATTTTGTATATTTATGTACAGTGCCCTACTGATGGGGCTAACTTATGCATGTTATTGTACAGATATATATTTTGCGCTCTTACTCTGATTGTTTTCTCTATGCTTGCCATTTTATTTGCTTTCTTCCGCATCGCTGCTTGTTTGCCATGCTATCGCTCTATATACGGCTAGGCATAGTTAATAATAATAATAATGGAAGGTTGGGACTAATGGGATTATTCTCCCAAGAGAGGAGGGTCGTCTCACGCCTCCTTTCTCTCTCTGTATGTTGTGCCTCTTCCAATCTTGATAGCTAGCACTACGCTATCTCTGACGTTGGTTTGCTTGCGTGGACTGAGTAGAGGTATTTCTACTTTGCAATACTGGTGATAGAGAAGAACCTCTCCCTTTGTGGTGATAGCATCAGTGTTCCTCGGATCTGCTGCTCTGTAGCTGTGTAAGTCAAGTTGCCATTCACACCGTAGCAGTGTTCGTGATTTACTAGTGCTGCTGATGTGCTCACAGTATTCGTGGTAAAGTTACGCTTCAAGAGGTAAACACAATATTCTTGTGATTCATGTGCGATACGTGGTCTTTTAGTAAAGGCGTTTTTCCGCTCAAGTGGTTTTTATAAATTGTTTTTAAAAATTATCCCTCTTGAAACCCCAACAGTGGTATCAGAGCGTCTGGTCGTAGTTTGCCATGTATCCTAGGATTGTTTGCCGTTGTATGATAACATGTTTATTGCTTTTAAATATGATTTGTGTGTTTAAAAGCACGTTTATATGATTTGTATGTGATATAAATCTTTTTGAACATGTTTTGTGCGCTTGGTTGAGCTCCTGACATAAACAAGGATTCGCTTATGGAATTTTGTTGTGGCGTTTGGCACGGCCGTGCTCCCTGTAGCACGACCGTACACGTTTGAGTTAGCGTTAGTGAACACGTAGCACGGCCGTGTGCTGTTTGGCACGACCGTGTCACTTTTGAACAGCGTCAGCAAGTTTTCAGTACAGCCGTGCGCCGTTTGGCACGGCCGTGCACATGTTGAACAGGGTCAGCGAGTTTTCAGCACGGCCGTGCGTCGTTTGGCACGGCCGTGCGACGGCCGTGCACATGTTGAACAGGGTCAGCGAGTTTTCAGCACGGCCGTGAGCCGTTTGGCACGGCCGTGCTGATGGACAGAATGTGATTTCATCCTTTTTGCATATTTATAAATTGTTCATTAAATGTGCTGTATATGATTATGGACCTAGTTTTGGTGTTTAATTTTATTTGGTAAATACGGCCTGTGTGTCGTGATTTATTGTATTTATTTTATAAATACGGCCTGCGTGTCGTGACATTTACTTTATTTATTTTATTTTAAATTTTGTAAATTGTTCGGGTTGACATGGAGGCAACACCAGATCATAACAAAGATTGGAAGTTTGGAAGTTTGCTCGAGGGTCAAAGATTGTAATAATTAGTTTTAATTATTGCACATTAGGAGTCCATAATCATAATACCTTTTATATGTCTTGTATGTTTATGTATGTGATGCATGAAATGTATGATTTAAATTGGAATTTAAATTGTTTGTTAGCATTTATGTCATTGTATGCTTAATATGTTTTGAATGTATGTAAGCTAGTATGCCATGTATGCTATGAGAGACATTTATATGATAAACAAGCCGGCAAGATCATTTTATTATTAAATTCCCTCAATAAATTAAGTTATTAAATGCCTCCTGATGCGTGGCACTCGTCAAGGCCAGAATCATTTAAGTGTGGGTCATGCTACAGCTGAGCACCTTAATATATTCCGGTGATACGCGAAAGGTGAAATAACCTACTGCCAACCATTAGGTTGAACTTAACTAAGTGTATTCAATAGGATTGAAATGGCTTAGAGGCATGAGGTTGGGCATTAATCCATATGATGGATTAGAATAAGGAGTTATTCACCCAACTGGTCCAAGAATTACATTGGATGTAATTGGAAAAGAGTTTCCTACCTAAATAGCTGAGTTCTGGGCGATCAGCCACAGCTGACTCCGAACGAGGTGAAATATGGATCTTGGTCCCACTAAAAAATCTTTCAACGGGATTTTCCGAGTTAATGATGAGGGTCATTGATTTGAGTAAAATAGTGGGAGCGTATTTAATAAAGACCTATTAAATATGTTTTTAAAATCACGATACTTATACTTTGCATATTTATGTAGATATCCATGGCACCAAACACAACTAATAATATGTCACTGCGATTTGTCCTTGAGAAGGACAAGTTATCTGGAAGTAATTTTCTGGATTGGTACCGAAACCTGTGGATTGTCCTTAGGCAAGAGAAAAAGCTATATGATCTTGAGGAGGCTGCTCCTGAACTACCCGAGGATCCTTCTAGGGCTGACAGAGATACTTACAAGAAGTATCAGGATGATGCCCTGGATGTTAGCTGCCTCATGCTTGCCACCATGAACTCTGAGCTTCAGAAGCAACATGAAAACATGGAGGCGTTTGATATGATCGGACGTTTCAAAATGCTCTACCAAGAGCAGGCGAGACATGAGCGCTTTGAAGTTTCCAGAGCCCTGTTTAGTTGTATGCTGGCAGAAGGAAGCCCAGTTGGACCTCATGTACTCCTTTTGATTGGGTACATTGAGAGCCTTGAAAGATTGGGTTTTCTATTGAGCCAAGAGTTGGCTATAGATGTAGGTCTGCAATCGTTGCCAGAAGGTACAGTCAATTTATCATGAATGACAACATGAATGACATTGACAAAACTCTGCCATAATTGCTAGGCATGTTGAGAACTGCTGAGCAGAACATTAATAAGGGAAAAGGTAAAGCCATAATGATGGTTGATTCTGGAAAACAGACTAAGACGAAGCCCTGGAGCAAGCAGAAGGGAAAAGGCAAGAAAAAGTTTAAGCCTAGCACTTCTGGCTTAAAGCCCGTGGGCGGGGTAGCTAAGGAAGGCAATTGCCACCATTGTGGCCAACCTGGCCACTGGAAGAGAAACTGCAAGAAATACCTAGAAGAGAAAAAGAAGGGAAGTGAGACTTCCGCTTCAGGTATTTATGTTATCGATGTTAATTTATCTACTTCAGCATCTTGGGTATTTGATACTGGATGTGGTGCTCACATTTGTAATAATATGCAGGGACTAAGAAGTAGGAGGAAATTGACTAAAGGTGAAGTGGACATATGCATCGGAAATGGAGCAAAAGTTGCTGCATTAGATGTAAGGACTTATGTTTTGACTTTACCTACTGGGCTTGTTTTGGAACTTGATAATTGTTATTATGTTCCCGTTATTAGCAAAAACATTATTTCTGTTTCTTATTTGGACAAGAAGGGTTTTCATTTAATTGTTAAGGACAAATGTTATTCTCTTTATTTGGATAATGTTTTGTTTGTTAATTTATGTAATGGACTTCATATTCTTCGATGTGCCCATATATAACATAAATGCGAAAAGGATCAAACCCAATGGTTTGAATCCTTCATACCTTTGGCATTGTCGTTTAGGCCATATTAATGAGAAACGCATCTTCAAACTCTATAAAGATGGATTATTGGATTATTTTGATTATGAATCATTTGATACATGCGAATCTTGTTTATTGGGAAAGATGACTAAGGCCCCATTTACAGGTAATAGTGAAAGGGTCAATGATCTTTTGGGCTTGATACATAGTGATGTATGTGGGCCACTGAACAAACCTGCTAGATGTGGTTTTTCCTACTTTGTCACATTTACTGATGAATTCAGTAGATATGGATATGTGTATCTAATGAAACACAAATTTGAAACCTTTGAAAAGTTCAAAGAGTTCAAGAATGAAGTAGAAAACCAACTGGGCAAGAGTATTAAAGCCATACGATCAGATCGTGGTGGTGAATACCTTAGACAGGAATTTGATGACTATCTGAAAGAGTGTGGGATAGTATCCTAACTCACGCCTCCCGGAACCCCACAATGGAATGGCGTGTTCGAAAGGAGGAATTGCACCTTGTTGGACATGGTACGATCGATGATGAGTCACTCAGATCTTTCAGACTATTTCTGGGGTTACACATTACTTGCAGCAGCTTTCACAATTAACCGTGTTCCAACAAAGGCGGTAGAACAAACACCACATGAGATGTGGAAGTGGCGAAAGCCTAGTTTGTCTTTTATGAAGATTTGGGGTTGTCATGTGTATGTCAAACATTTAATCACAAATAAACTGGATCCCAAATCAGATAAATGTACTTTTGTGGGGTATCCCAAAGAAACGAAAGGATACTATTTCTATAACCCCTCTGATGACAAAGTATTTGTCGCCAGGACTGGAGTGTTCCTTGAAAAGGAATACATCTCTAAAGTAGACAGTGGGGGGACAGTAGAACTTGGAGAAATCAAGCACCACAGAGTATTGATTCGTCTACAACGGAACAAAAACCGAATCCACAAGATGTTGTGGTTTAAGAATCGGTTCAAGTAACACAAGAATTGCGTGGGTCAAGTAGATCACGTACATAGCTTGAGAGATTTGGACTTCTCCTAACTCAAGAAGGTGATGTACTGCTCATGGATCAAGATGAGCCTGTTACCTACCAGGAGGCCATAGTTGGCCCTGAATCTGAGAAGTGGCTAGAAGCCATGGGATCCGAAATGGAATCCATGTACACAAACCAAGTTTGGACCTTGGTGGAGCCACCCGAAGGGATAAAACCCATAGAGTGCAAGTGGGTCTTCAAAAAGAAGATTCACATGGATGGAAAGGTTACTACCTTCAAAGCGTGACTGGTTGCGAAAGGTTTCAAGAAAGTTCACGGTGTAGACTATGATGAAACTTTCTCTCTAGTTGCAATGATTAAATTTGTTCGGATCCTGATTGCTATTTCTGCATACCATGATTATGAAATCTAGCAGATGGCCGTCAAAACTGCATTCCTTAACGAGAATCTCCTCAAGGATGTGTACATGACACAACCTGAGGGTTTTGTTGATTCAAAGGATGTTGGAAAGGTGTGCAAATTGCAAAGATGCATCTATGGACTCAAGCAAGCTTCCAGAAGCTGGAATCTTCGTTTTGATGAAGCTGTAAGACAGTTTGGATTCATCGAAAATGAGGATGAACCTTGTGTGTACAAGAAGATTAATAGGAGCATGATTTCTTTTCTCGTGTTGTATGTGGATGACATACTACTCATTGGAAACGACATTCCTACACTATAAAATGTAAAGACATGGTTGGGGAATTGTTTCTCGATGAAGGACTTAGGAGAAGCTTCCTATGTAATGGGAATCAGGATCTATAGGGATAGATCGCTGAAATTACTAGGCCTTAGTCAAGATACATATATTGACAAAGTGGTTAGGCGCTTCAGTATGCATGATTCCTAGAAGGGTCTCTTGCCTATGTCACATGGCATATACTTGTCCAAGGGACAATGCCCTACCACATCTGATGAGAGGGAACGCATGAATAAGATTCCATATGCTTCAGCAATTGGATCTATCATGTATGCTATGATATGTACTAGACTAGATGTCTTGTATGCCTTGACCATGATGAGCAGGTACCAATCTGATCCCGGCGAGAGTCACTGGACGACAGTCAAGAATATCCTCAAGTACTTGAGAAGAACTAAGGATACATTCTTGGTCTATGGAGGTGAGGAAGAGCTCATTGTAAAAGGTTACACTGACGCTAGCTTCCAAACTGATAAGGATGATTCTAGAACACAGTCAGGATTAGTGTTTTGCCTTAATGGAGGCGCTGTGAGCTGGAAGAACTCAAAGCAGGAGACTGTTGTCGATTCTACAACAGAGGCCGAGTATATATTGCTGCATCCAATGCAGCAAAGGAGGCTGTTTGGATCAAGAAGGTCATTTCTGAACTTGGTATTGTTCCTAGCATTGCGGGCCCGATTAACCTCTATTGCGAAAACAATGGAGTAATCGCGCAAGCCAAGGAACCCAGATCTCACCAGCGATCCAAACACATACTCAGGCGTTTCCATCTCATTTGAGAGATCATCGATAGAGGAGATGTAAAGATGTGCAGAGTTGATACACTAGACAATGTTGCTGACCCACTTACCAAGCCTCTTACTCAGCAGAAGCATGACGCTCATACTTGGTCGATGGGTATTATATTTATGCCTAATTGGCACTAGTGCTAGTGAGAGATTGTTGGTGTAAGCCCTAGTGGCCAATATATATTTGTTCGATTTATATATTGTATCATGACTATATTTTATATTTTATATATGATGACAACCAAATGGTGTGGATGCCTTTTAAAGATCTTATGGTTGAATTCAAAGCATATCAATTTCGTGCTCTTCTTATGGAAATTAAATGAAACAACATAAAAGTAAAGAAATAAGAAAATGGGAAGAAAGAAATGGTGTAGGCGCCACAAACCAAGAAGGTTTGATAAGCCAAGTGATGTTCGCCACAAGAACCTTGGATTCTTGATAAGAACTAAGCTTGGTTCAACCAAGAACCTAAGAGAACAATACTCTCTCACAAATGGAATTGATCCAAATTAACATCAAAGTTGTATTTCTCGTCAAGATAGGCGCATACAAATAGGAATTGGACATCCAAACTTTTGGCATCCAAAGACAAAGCATAACCTCCACTTGAATGGCCTAATTATGTCACTAATGGCTCACTTTAAGACCTATTCTACTTAGCTCCCATTCGAGTTTTACGCCCCACACATGGAATCCTAGGACAAACGAAAACTCCCACATTATTAGCTTGATTCATGACACTAAAGACCAACTTAAAACCTAACTTAAATAGCCACCAAACAATTGAAGACAGCCACCAAGACACTAATGACTCATCTACCATCTCATCTTTATGGGTGGTTACACTTGCTTCTCAAATTAAAAGTGTAATCGCTATAACTTACAATATTTATTCACACAACTAAATGAGGAGTTTCTTATAGCATGCAAGCTAAAGATTCCCTCCTCTTAGACTCTAAACAAATCGTGTAAGACTATGAAGAAATCCAGTTGTAACATTTAAACAAATTGGACCCACTTACACTTATTGAAAAATAAAAGAAAACCACTAAAAATTGGAATCTTCTTCAAGTCATGCGCCCCACATTATATGAGTCTTCTAGTTGGATGACGCAAGATACCAACTTGGGCTCAATGTCTTCTTGACTTGCACTTGGGCTTGTGTCCATTAAAAGATCCATTTGGTTTAGAACTTCTTGGACTTTCTTGGCTCTTGCTCTTGCCATAGGCCCACCAAGTGTTTGTAGTGCTTTTTGGTCCATGTTCCTTAGTGGGCTCATATCAATATATATGAGGCATTTATTTATTATGTTATATTTGATGGTCATATTTATAGCATAATAAAGTCCTTTGAATAGGTAGTTTATTTAATGGAACGTCAAGTATGACTTGACCGTGAGATGTCATTAAATTCTAGAACACTATTCTTAAATATCTGTAGTCAAGTATTATTTTTAATAAGGACAATAATAATACATTGAGACTATTATGTGAGTGTACTGATGACCACATCTCACGGGTCATAGATATAAGATTTCAAGTCTTCACATAGGTATAAATATTAGTGGAATATTTATACTAGAATGACCCGCTATGAGAACATTGCATAATAATTATGTAAGTTTCATGAGCGATTCTCATGGTGACCATAGTGAAGTAGTCCTTCGACTTGAAGTCACAATGATTCCTAACATATGTAGTTGTAGGCTTTGATGCTATTAAACGTTGTCTGTAATAGGACAACTATAAAGATAGTTATTGGGCCTGTATTGAAACATGTTGAGGAATGCGAGTGATGTAGATAAGATTCGTCCCTCCTACATAACAGGAGTAATGTCTATAGGCCTCTTGATAGTATGCGACATAGAAATGCATGGCCATGCTAATGTGGGACAATGTGAGATATTGGACCCACATTATCGTACGTTAATTACTAGATCAAGAAATAAATAATTCAACTTAACAAGGATGACACATTTATGCCTTGTGTTCAATTAAGACATTGTGACGAAAGGACGTTGACTTCACATTATATATGGTTACAATATGGTTTTAACTGTATCACCAATATTCTAATTAATTGGGTAGCAATGATTTATTGCTAGATGCCGCTCATTGTTTGTAATATTAATTGATTATTAATATGATTAATAATAATTAATATTATTGCCAATTAATTGAGAACCTATAGGGTCACACGCATAGAGCAAAAATTCATAGAATTAGTTTAATTGATTAATTATATATATTTTAATTAATAATTAAATGGGATTGATTTAATTGATTAATTAAATATGATTTAATTAATAATTAAATGAGGATCAGGTTAATTGATTAATTAAATATGGTTTAATTAATAATTAGACATTGGGCCAGTAGTGTACAGTAGCCCGAGTATGTTAGGTTAAGTGAGTGACAGCTTTTAGTAAGTTGTGCACATCACTTAAGCTACATACAACACAGAGCACATATAATAGCTGTTGTACTTTATTGACAGTAGTGCCTCCTTTCTCTCTCTGTGTGTCGCGCCTCTTCCAATCCTGATAGCTAGCACTACGCTATCTTTGACGTTGGTTTGCTCGCGTGGATTGAGTAAAGGTATTGTTACTTTGCAATACTGGTGATAGAGAAGAACCTCTCCCTTTGTGGTGATAGCAGCAATGTTCCTCGGATCTGCTACTCTATAGCTGTGTAAATCAAGTTGCCATTCACACCGTAGCAGTGTTCGTGATTTACCAGTGCTGCTAACATGATCACAGCGTTCGTGGTAAAGCTACACTTCAAGAGGTAAACACAATATCCTTGTGATTCATGTGCGATACGTGATCTTTTAGTAAAGGGGTTTTTTCCGCTCAAGATGTTTTTATATATTTTTAAAAATTATCCCTCTTGAAACCCCAACATATATGTCACCAAGAATTGCCCAAAGTGTGCAGGGAAAGAGATCAAAACCAAGTGCACGAGCAAATCCTCAGGGATCTGCATTTTAAGTGCCTTGAGTTTTGACGCAAGATTGGACATCTCCATAATGTACTCCCTTATGTTCCCTTTACCTTTATACTTCATAAAGATTGTAACACCCGGGGCTGACGAGGGCGAGGAGTGATCGCTGGTGCATGAGGCACGGACAAGGAATGGCTCCTGGCAGGCTTCTAGGCGGAGGGATACATGAATGAACCGAATTCACATCGGAATGAGAAGGATCCTGAGGCTGTGCAGGTATGGGACTGTACAGTTGAAGGAAGGCTTATAAGAATTGATTGGTACTACCTATACCAACAAGATGCATCTTCTTTTCGGTAGCCCATCACTTAAGAACTCCAAAGTTAAGCGTGCTTGACTTGGAGTAATTCTGAGATGGGTGACCTCCTGGGAAGTTTTCCTAGAAAGCATGTGAGTGAGGACAAAGCACGCTGAAGAGACCCGTGTTGGTTTGTGGGGACAATCGGCAATCCTGTATGGGACTGTACAGTTGAAGGAAGGCTTATAAGAATTGATTGGTACTACCTATACCAACAAGATGCATCTTCTTTTCGGTAGCCCATCACTTAAGAACTCCAAAGTTAAGCGTGCTTGACTTGGAGTAATTTTGAGATGGGTGACCTCCTGGGAAGTTTTCCTAGGAAGCGTGTGAGTGAGGACAAAGCACGCTGAAGAGACCCGTGTTGGTTTGTGGGGACAGTCGGCAATCCTTAAAGCAGTCCGGGCCGTTACAAATGGTATCAGAGCGGATTTCTCCCAGTACGGTGTAGTTCGGGGACGAACCAAGCGGAAGCTGGTGGGCATGTAACACCCGGGGCTGACGAGGGCGAGGAGTGATCGCCGGTGCATGAAGCAAGGACAAGGAGCGGCTCCTGACAGGCTTCTAGGCGGAGGGATACATGAATGAACCGAATTCACATCGGAATGAGAGGGATCCTGAGGCTGTGCAGGTATGGGACTGTACAGTTGAAGGAAGGCTTATAAGAATTGATTGGTACTACCTATACCAACAAGATGCATCTTCTTTTCGGTAGCCCATCACTTAAGAACTCCAAAGTTAAGCGTGCTTGACTTGGAGTAATTCTGAGATGGCTGACCTCCTGGGAAGTTTTCCTAGGAAGCGTGTGAGTGAGGACAAAGCACGCTGAAGAGGCCCGTGTTGGTTTGTGGGGACAGTCGGCAATCTTTAAAGCAGTCCGGGCCGTTACAGAGATGAGTTTAGCCAAATGACTACTCGTCTCAGCCTTATCACTTTTAGCAAAAAATTTCTCTATCGATTCTAGGAACTTCTTGGCATTCTTGTTCTCAGCAATTGAGCCCCTGAACACTTCAGGTATGGATCTCTTGATAATCATGAGGCACATTCGGTTGGACCGATCCCATTTCTCAATTTTGAGCTCATAAGAGTTCTTGGAGTGGGAATGGGTCTTTCCTCCCTTAGTGCCAGGTCCAAGTCCATGCATCCGAGAACGACTTCAACGGATTCCTTCCATGACTTGAAGTTCATCCCAGTCAGCATATGGATTTGGTTAATTTGAGTGGTGAAATTTGGAGCGGCAGCAACAACAACTGGAATAAGAGAACAATAAACATACAAGCTCATCAGTGTGCACGTCAAATTATTAAATAACAATGAGACATGCACAAACAACTTTAATTGTAAATTAAAAGACCCAAACAAGATACCAAGCACACCATTAATCCCCAATCTTTGGATTGTAAGGACTAACCACAAGCGGTACTCTCAATGCAATGATCAAACATTGGTGATAAGTCCTGTCAAATAATAGTTGCCTTTCGGCATCCGAATTGTTTACATGGATAATACCTTTTATAATCATCACACATTTACCATCGCAGGCACAAAACTATTCAGTCAAACTGTGTTTTCCTTTGGACCGAGCACAATTCACATGAATAATTTCATGCTAAAATCTTAGTAAATTAATTAAATTAATCTACGCAACAGAGGTTACTTTGGCAACATGTTGTTTCAATCAATTCAACTAAAATTACCAGACAATTTTAATTAAAAATGGGAGGAGGCCTTAATTTACATAAGTTCCACACATAATTGTAGGAACAACCTTTGCCTAGCAGTCCCGAAAAAACCGCCGAACAGCCTTCGAAAAATGGCTCCACCGCCCAGCGGCAAAAGTGGCCGCCCAGCGATATGGAAACAGAGGCGACCATGAATTTTTGCCGCCCAGCGGCCAATGTGGTCGCCCAGCAGTCCGGACATAGAGACCATGCTGGGCTCCCACTGCCCAGCGATCCTAACACAGAGACCATGCTGGTCTCCCATCGCCCAACGGCCAATGTGGCTGCCCAGCAGTATGGGAACAGAGATCACGCTGGTCTCCCACCGCCTAGCGGCCAATGTGGCCGCCCGGCCAGCAATACGAGGCGATCCAAATTCGCAAAAACGCGATAAAACCCAGGAAAAAACACCGAAAAACATTATTTAATCACTATAAAACTAAAGATTTGCATGCTTAATCTGCCATATACATGTTATAAACCATAAACATATATCAATTTCATGTTATAACATTAAAACATGCAAAACCCCCAAATTAAAAAAAAAAAAAATAGGGTTCATAGCAAAAGAGGGAAGAATCCAAAAACCCAATCATTCATAAAACCCCAGGCATAAACATGTTATCTAAATCCTAATAAGCCAGCAATGAAGATGCTCTGATACCACTTGTTGGAAATTAATACCTTAATTCCTTTGACATGCTTTAATCATAATTAGAAACTTTAGCGGAAGCATACATAATTAAAGCATATAACATCAAGAACAAAACCATAATCTTGATTTCCCTTAGGACCTACGACATGTTGGATTACTAAGGATATATAAATACCTGGATCCATTGCCATCAATCACAAAGCGGAAATCTGAAGGATGAAGATGATTAAGCACGAACGGTAACCGGTGGCTTTATGAATCTTCCTCAACCGTATCTCCGGAGTTCCACTACGGGATCTTAGCCGCCTCTTCAGATGGGTAGAAGAGAGTGAATAATGCGATATGGTGTATTGGGGACCATAGCCTTCTTTTATTTGTTAAATAAACCTAATAGGGTACCCATTATTCCCTATTGGGCTAACACTAACTTCTACCCATATGAGGCCCATATCAATTAAACCATAAGAGTCTAATGAGCATACTTTATATTCAATCAATTGATCACTTAAATATTACTCCTTTATGATAAATAGCTAATATAATTACTTAATGATATTAGCCAATATTAATTATTGGAATAAAATTCCAACAACTACTCCTATAGTGCACACTTTTCATGTTTTTTTTTTGTTTTTCGCTTTTGGTTCAAAAATTGATTAAAAGAACACTTGGAACTATATCTTTCTTTTAATGCATTTTTTAAAAATTCATATTAAAAAGTCAGCTTAGAGCAAATAATGTTGATCCACCTCATGACTCGTTACAACTCGCGTCATGTGTTAGCTGAAAATGATATTGGACGAGTTGATCCATGTTTTAAAATATGAATAAAAATGCCAACTTACTTTATTTTATGGTGAGTTGAAGGTCTAGCGAGTCAACTTGCCTAAAACTAAATTAAAAAAAAGGATGATCAACCCATGAGTTGACTGGTTAATCCACCACATAAAAAATTTAAAAAAAAAAGAAGGAAAAGTGACCCAATGAATAGACTCACTCACCGTGTTACAATCTGCAGCTTATTATACATGGTGAGTTAAACTATCTTACAATTGAATTTGCTTAAAATCCAGGTTTGAAAATGCAACCCAACCTGCCATTTGTCGATGGTTAAATGGGTTAGCTAGTCAGGCTGATCTCGTTTTGACATCTCTATACTTTTTCATGTATAAAAAATGTATTAGTATAATATTGGATAATAAAATGTATTTTGGTAAATAGTCTTCAACTTATTTAAAAGAAAAAATTACAATATTAACTTAAAAAGACTTCTCCTGTATTTTAAATAAAAAAATTCTTTAATATTTTTATTTATTGTAAAAGTACCAAATTAGGTTTTTGCAAGTGTTTTCGCATGAACTTTTTCAAGAAGTGTCCAGAGAAAGACATACTTTATAAATTTGTATTTAATTTTTTAATTTTTTAATAATTAGGAAAAATAATTGTTAAAAAAAGAAAGTAGACACGAGTTCTTTAGCATTTTGAAATAATGCATATGAGGATGCAGTTAATTAGTGATAGGGATAAAGTGGAACTTAACTTGGTGATTTATCCATGTTTTGCGGTTGATTGCTCTCATCCCACTGTCTCTCTAATATTCACAACCTACATAAGCCTTATTCTCCTCGAGTGCTCCTCTTTTGTCTCCTGAGTCTAAGCTATGAATCACAACCACTAGCTCTCGCAAAAAAGCTTTGGTGACAATTGTCCGTTAGCAACACAAAAATATAAGGAAAAATGTCCTTAGTGATTAAGACTTCAAAGAAGAAGAAAGAAAAGAAGATAATAATCTAGAGTAAAAGGAAAGGGAAGAGTAAATATTTTGGCTTGTCAATATGGCTTTTGGCTTGCCAGTGGTGAAAACCGTATGTGGGGACAAGTTAGGTAACCTCATTTTTGAAGTGAGTAAAAGCTTCGTTATATTTCTGGGGATGGTGATTTTGTGCAACGGTTTACATTTCATACTAAAGCCTTATTCACAACCTCGCATTACTTCTGACATAATTGTAAGCTTCTATCTCGCACGTTGATCTCAATAGACATTATTTATTTTAGCATGGTACGACGAAGTTTGACAAGTTTCCCACAATTACTTCCCTCTTTATAATGCAAATACAATACTTCGCGTTATAAAAATCAAAGATGTTCAGTAGTTCTTTTTTTTTTTCTTTTTTTTTTTTTTTTTTATAAACCAAAGAAAGATGTTCAGAAGTTGTCAAGAATGTTCAACATTTTCCTATGTAAATAGCAGTGGGAACATAATGAGAAAGAAAACTGTAAATGACAGGTTTCTAATGATGTTATTAGTATTGATGCAGGTAGGACTAGCTGTGGGCAACATTGGATTTGTACGAAATCTATTTGAGAAATTCAACAGGGCCTTTGGATTTATCATTGATTTTGGTATGATGTGTTACATGTTTGCATTGGGGATAGAAATGGATTCTTATGTACTCTTCAAACGACCACCTAAACATACTCATGTTGCTTATGGAGGACTAGTCTTTACATTCATCCTAACAGCTTTTACAACCCCATTTGTGGCATACTTCGACCAACATAAAGTACTAGAATTCACTCTATGCCTTGCTACGGTTATTTCTAGCACGAGCTCGCCTGTCCTGACTCGTTTAATAACTCACCTGAAAATAGGCAAGTCAGAT
This sequence comes from Ammopiptanthus mongolicus, assembly GCA_039655645.1. Classification (NCBI taxonomy): domain Eukaryota; kingdom Viridiplantae; phylum Streptophyta; class Magnoliopsida; order Fabales; family Fabaceae; genus Ammopiptanthus; species Ammopiptanthus mongolicus. The sequence goes on from CM077351.1 coordinate 25,803,278, forward strand.
ATTGGGAAGCTTGTCATTGCAGCAGGGATGCACTCAGATTTTCTGTGCTCTTTGCTCCTTTCAATTGGCTACATAGGTATTCCATTGGCTTTATTTTGCAATAAATTTGAAGAAAAGCAAGGCCTTAAGAAGGCCGTGCAAATGGCCTTTGTAGTTTTGGGGCAGACAGTGTTCACGGCCACTATTTCACCATTATTTATGAATTGGGTTAACAATGAAAACCCAGAAGGTAGACCCATGAAAGGTTCCCATCTGGTACTGGCAATTGCCTTCATGGCCATAACATGTTCTCTCTCCACTTTGTATAGTTACAGTCCAATTTTAAGTGCCTTCCTAACAGGTGTTTGCTTGCCCCGCGAGGGTAGAGTTTCCAAATGGGTTATCACCAAAATCAACTATTTGTTGACCACTATTTTCTTTCCCATATTTTTCTTGTGGATGGGGTGTGAAGCTGATTTCAGGAAGTTTAAGCCTGGAAGCTACGGAACATGGGCAAGAATGTCTATACTTATGGTAGTAGGAACAACAAGTAAAGTTGTTGGAACAATTATTGCTGGAGCAATGCTAGGCTTTCATTGGCCTGAATCAGTTGCAATAGGATTGCTCCTCAATACCAAGGGCCATTTTCATATCTACTTAGCTGTTAAAGCAGTAAGTCTTTGTTCTCAACATTTCTCCCTTCACTAACTCAAACAGTTGCCTGCCTGGTCATTACCTATATTGTCACTTTGACTTTCTAGCATACGTTGTGGATTGACATGAATCCTCATGTGAAAAGATGATGAAATTTCAATGTAACTTTTATAATGTCTCCAAGTTATGTCAATTAGGGCATAGTTAATACCATGGCTTTAAATTGTGGTGTGTTGTGTTTACCGCAATTGAGGGAGAATACGACCGATATGGTTGAAATTGTAGCTGTTATGTGATTGTAAAGACTATCAATATTGCAATAATACTATCGTAATTACAGTTGCAGACATCAATTTATAAGCATGGTGTCATATACATCATTTGTAAATTGAGCAGCATATTCTAATTAACTGTGAGAAAAGACATGGAATGTGCCAACCATTTTTTGGGGTGCTATAATAAAGAGTCCCGAGGCATTTTCCTTTGCCAATGATACAAAATTCTGTAGCTGAATCTAGCTTGTTATGTATCTGGAAACTCATGTCATTCATATGAAAATCCAGGATGAGAGCATTTTCCTATGCCACTAATGCCAAAAGCAGAAGGTAGTAGTTAACCCAAATCTATACCACTCCTTCTTTATGCAGCAGACTGAGATAATTCTGTAATAGCTATATTTTTTGTTTCCAAAATAACTGAAATGATCATGTTTACCATTGGGCTATTTGAATCTAATATGCTTATAGCTTGTTCCTCTATTACCAGATGCATTGTGGTTCAAGTATTTCCGCAGGCATTGGGATGATAATTGCAACCTTTTTCACAGTCGTACATGCCCCAACAGTTGTGTCAAATATCATCAAACGTGCAAGGAAAAGGGCACCTACTCATCGCATGGCCCTCCAATTGCTTGACCCAACAAGTGAGCTAAGGATCCTCCTATGTGTTCATGGACCTCAAAATGTTCCTGCTTCTATCAACTTCATGGAGATCTCAAGAGGGTCATCAGACCCTGGCATTCTGGTATATGTAGCAGACATGATTGAACTCACTGATGAAATTTCAGCCACGTTAGAGAGGGATGAAGGAGTGCATACAACCACTGTGAAAGACAAGGAAGTCATGGACATGAGAGACCAAGTAACCAACTCATTCCAAAACTATGTGGCAGAAAATAGTGATGGTATTACCCTCAAAAGAACCATGGCACTTTCAACAATCAACAACATGCCACAAGATATATGCGTTTTAGCAGAGGACTTGATGATTGCCCTCATCATACTACCATTCCATAGGAGCCAGCGTCCTGAAGGAACCTTGGATGGTGGTAATCAAGGGTTCAGATATGTGAACCGAAAGGTAATGTCTGCACCACTAGAACTTATTAGTTGTTTGGTAATGCTTAAATTTTGAGAAATAATTATTTTTTTAAAATCTCTCTTAGGTAGCTTTTGAATGTTTTGCATAGAAAATAAGGTAATTCAAATAATTACTAACTGTGCCTTCACCTTATGTGCCTGTGAATAAATACATTTTGGTACTTTAACACAATGAAACAGTAGCCTACCAAAAGAACAAAAGGAAATAGAAGATGTTTATATTTTACATCTAGCGTACTCAGTATCAATTTGCGACATGAAGTTGAACAAGATTTGAAGAAACTACTTTGAGAGAAATATTTGTTTTAGAAATTATTTTAATTTTCCTTCACAACCTGCAATTTGCATTATCAACTTGGGGAATATAAAGTCTCATTATCCTTAATTCAGAAGCTTATATGCAATTGCATTAAAAACTTCTTTGGCCATTGAATTGTACACGAACTTCTAGAAAAGTGGGTACCTATTTATCCTATTTTATAGCTTGAAGAACCTCACATTTTTTCTACATATATTTTAAAAAAATTTGACTGCATGCAGGACAAAACATTAAATCAATCAGGGTAATGCTATAAGTATTATAAATATCTATTATAATTTGGTGCTAACAAAACAAGCAAAACTATATCGATTCTAACAACAATTGTCTCATTCCAGCGCGATTTGAAAATCTTAGACAGTAACAAAGTTCCAAGTTTTAAATTGTAATTACCGTCTCAAATGTGAATACACTGGATTTTCCACAATGGCGAAAAATGCAGCTGATGTAGCTGCAATTGTGGTCGCTATATGGTTGTAGAAATTATAAAAATGACAAAATTACGATCACACTTACACTTGCGGTCTGCAATTTAAAACCATTTTTCTATCTTATAATAGGTTTTTTAAAAAAAAAAAATTGCATGAGGTACACAATTAGAAATAATTTATTTCAGAAGACTTCATCTAATATATTTATTTGAACAGGTACTGAGAAATGCCCCTTGTTCTGTTGGGATTCTTGTAGACAGAGGCTTTGGTTCCGTTGAACATATATCAGCATCTCAAGTAACAATCAATGTGGCAGTCATATTCATTGGTGGAAAAGATGATAGGGAAGCACTTGCCTATGCTGGCCGTGTAGCACGGCATCCAGGAGTGAAACTCACAATAATAAGATTCTTGGTAGATTCCAATGCAGACTCGTCCAGATTGGTAGGGTACAGGGTCATACTTCCAGAGCAGGAAAAGGAGATGAAGTTGGATGATGAATACTTTGCACAGTTCTATGAAAGGCATGTAGTTGGAGGCCGTATTTCCTATACTGAGAAGCATCTTGCAAATGCTGCTGAGACCTTTTCTACTCTAAGATCATTTGAAGGACAATACTCATTGGTCATTGTAGGAAGAGAAGGAGGATTGAACTCTATATTGACAAGGGGGATGAATGACTGGCAACAATGCCCTGAACTGGGATCAATAGGGGATGTTCTTTCAGGACCAGACTTCTCAATGACTATCTCTGTGTTGATCATACAACAACATAAAATTAAAGGAGAGCTTGATGGGCTGGATGATGACTTCTCTATCATGTAGGTGTGAGATGGATAGGTAGTGTACTGAGCCAAAAAAAAGATGGATAGGTAGTGTAGAAGTAGATACTATTGGTAGCAAGGAAACAGAAAACAAATTATGCATTCTTTGTTTGTGACAAAATTTTCCAATTACTTATAATTTTGCAAGCATTCAAAGAATGGAATGAATTATTTTCTATCAAGATTGAAGGAGAATTTGTATTGCTAGAAGAAGATATGATGAGTGTGGAAAAGTTTTATCAAACTCAACACTTCGAGCGCCACAACTAGGTTGATATCTCCTCACTGAGTTTCACTTTGTAAACTGGAAATAAAAAAAAAAAAGGAAAATGCTTGTTTGGTTAACTTACGACAAGTGTATGACAACTTTATTAAGAATCTCAAATATCGGTTAAAATAATCTCTAATATAGGCTAATATATTCCTAAAATTTATTTTGAGAAAGATTAATTTGACCAACATTTAAGTATATGTTTGGTATTGAATTCCTTGCTCTAGAAGCACATTGGTAATGGCATTATTGTAAATTTTGTTTGTTATGAACATAAAAGCTACAATTTTGTAGCTTCACCATACGTACCTCAATGTTAAGATGGAAGCTCCACCAAAATGCTATTAATCGGGCTGCATTTTTCTCATAGATGAATTTGCGTTTACTCTTATACTTAGTAGATTGATGTGAGTGAATGTTGGTATCAAAGTATACTATAGTTTTAAGTGAAGTAAATATACTACATGCATATATTAAAAATGTCAATTGAAATATGAAATATGATAAAGGGTTGGTTTGTTTTAGATTTTGATAGAGTTAATTTTGGAAAGAATTGATGTTAAAAGAATTGATTTTAAAAAAATTGAGGTTAAAAAGTTGATTTGTGTTTAATAGTGATATTTTAAAAGTGAATTTAAAAAATTGATTTTGCAACATCCTTTCCCGATTGTTATATTCCCAAACGTTTATAAGGCTGAAAATAATATTAATGCGGAAAATACGGTTTTTTTTTATTTTTTTATTTTCACAATGATGTAATGAGATTTAGTAAAGGTAAGTAATAATAAAATGAATTTAGGTTCACCATGCATTTCTAGAAGTCATATTGAATTAAAAATACAGAAACAGAAATAGTACTTTATACAGACATAAGTTCAGTGCATAACTGACAATAATAATATTATAAGTACTAGGAGTCACAGCTCCCAAAAGGTACAACAGACATTGACACAGTCTGGCCAAAAACTAAACAGCAGGAAGGAGTCCCCCTTCGGACTCAATGTAAATGTTGGACAGTATCATTGTCGCGTCCATCTGTTCCAGCAAAAACAGCAATACCAGCAGAAAAGATATACAGATATGGGTGAGATCCCGATCATCAACACAACAAAATAGCATAAGTACAAACGGGACGACTCACCAGGTAACAACATACCCAACATGCTTACTATAAATCTCAATATAAATCATGTTAAACAATTAGCAGCATAATATAAGGCATTCTTAAAAACAGAACAGCGATGTACAACAGTAATGTAACCATCAACAGCCATGTAATGTAGTGTAATGTACACGACTCAATGCCATATGCTATAAGGGTAAACTTTGACCCCTACTCCATGGAGCTAACAAAACATCGGAGAGAGTGAATGGGAGGACATGTTCCGTGTACTTCCAGCCATGAGCAAGATGCTATAACATTTGTAACGTGCATGTATCTGGCTTTATAGAAACACTCTGCACCAAACATGAACAGTACGACATCTAGTCGAGGATATCAGTGTATTGCTCGGATTCGCCACGACATAGAAGAGCTACCAACTGGTCACATGTCAGCCCTTCCAACCCTGATATCTCCAAGATTATTTAAATCACCACCGTAAGATTCGCACCCGCATCAAGGTGTAAGCTCAACTCATAGGCTCAAGGCCTTACAACTCATGTAATGAAATGCCAATGCTTACACAAAGCAGACGCGATAAAGCAATTTCTATCCACCGGATAAACCTCAAGGTTCACTAAGGTTCTCTCCCTTAGGAACTATACGTGTCTTTGTATTACAAAACTTTTATCCACCGGATAAATCTTGTGATCTCTCCGGGATCGAGTCATCACAAGACTGAAACAATTGAACGATTGACCTAGATCCGAATCACCGGTCCATCATTGAACTACTGTTTCAAAACCCAAAACGTTTCAGGTTTGTATTTATGTCTTATGAATTATGTCTCAAGACCTAAGCATTATGAATAAGGATTGAGAATCCTCTTAGATAAGTCTTTAATCCTTTCTAAGATAAAACTCTTTGATTTTCAATTAATGAAATAAGTGTTGGTTCACTTAAGTCTTATGAAGTCATTGATGAACTAAGTCATCAATGGTATAGCATATGGTTTTGTTCCACCACATACCATACTTAATTATCCTTTGTCTTCAACTCTAAGTTAATTACTTTGACTTAGGTTTTCTCGTGTAAAACTTTACGATTTGAGTTGAAAACTCTCTTTGTAAACCAAAACCTTTACTCGCGGGGCGAATATCAGTTTCGGGACGCGAGGCTAAGAGGCTGTATTTACTCCTCAGACAGACCTTCTGGCTCGCATGGCGAACATCAGTTTTGCGACGCGAGGCCGAAAGACTATATTTTACTGCTCGGGATAGCCTTCTGTCTCGCGTGGCGAGAATAGGTTAGCTAGGCAAGTGCCTTGTTTTCCCTTTTCCTTGTCTTCTTCATTATTTCTCATTTTAAAGCACTTAGTTAATTAAATAACCTATGGCTAAAGTAAAAAAAGACATTTTTCACGTTAGTAAAACACTTGAATGTTGAAACTTTGTTTGATCTTTGGATCAAAATCTTTTATTGTTCTCCTTTGAAACATAAGCCATTTAAAACACTTTCTTACTTCAAAACTTGAATGTACAAGAACAACACATGTTCTTCCATCTTTTTATCACGAAGGCCGCAAGCCTCCTCAAAGGGAAAGTGAAGATTTTGCTTCACCAACTAGGCAAGTTATAGCTTAAAATGCTCCCAAAATTATGACAATCAACAATCACACATCATTGCATCAAAATCAAGCATAAAAATCCTTAATTGATCTAGAGATCAAAGTAGGTTTTTCAACATACATGAAAATGTTTTTCATCCAATCAACATCATCATAAACATATGATAAAACATACTAAAGCATACACCATTATTACAAATTTTGTTCTCCAAGAGAACTTTAACAAATAAAGTGGTGAACCCAAACTCAAGGGTTTCACCCACACAACATAAACAACCATTTTCACCACCACCAATTTTGGGGTGATGAGGTTCACCCCCATACCTGTTGATGAAAATTCCTCTGGATCAAAGTCGGTCGATTGGTTGCAAACCTCCCGATTACTCGTCCGAATACTTGTCACCAACTACAAACAACACAATCAATCAAACATTAACATCAAACAACACAAAAATCTCCTATTCACACCAACTAGGGGTTCGGCCCCTCTGTGAAAATAAGTTAGAGATGTCCAAAAATTCTAATCTCTTGGATGGATGATCCTTAGGTACTCCTAACACTAAAACAAGTCTTATTACTAAAAACTTGAATAAAAAACTCAACCTTTTTCAATCATACAAGGTTCGGCCACTTTACGAAGAAAAGGTTAGAAAATTTATTTGATTTCATGCTCTTGGATTATGAAAGAGAATGATGAAACTAGATTATAGAAATTGATTTGGTTTTAGAAGGATTTTTCTACACTTTTCTATGAATTTTCAAAGTTTTGGATCAAAACTTGGATCTCCATGAATCAAGAGATTCAAGAGATGAAATATAGAGATTAAGAGAGTTAAGATGGAGTTCATACCTCCTAGAATCAAAGACTAATGAGAAAAGAAATTTGGTTTCACTAAAAACTTCAACTTTTCAAGATCAAAGATAGGTTTTTTGTGAAGAACTCTATGAACTTGGATGAACAAGTGAGAGAAGAGAGAAAGAGAGAGATGGCTGAAGGCCAAGTGTGAGGACTGAGTGATATATATATTTTCATGTCATGGCAAACTTGTAAATAACCAAAGGACAATTTGGTCATTTCCTTAAAAAACCAGGGGCATTTTGGTCATTTCACGTTCAGATATTTCCAGAAAGTCATCATGAGAAGGGCCACGAAATTCAACTGATGTGACTTGATGTGATATCAAGTTTATCCGTTAGCGGGTCTCGTTAAATCCCTTCACAGCTCCAAACGTCTCCCGGTTCGAGTATACGCCCGAATATAATATATTATTTTTAGTTTTGAACGTCAGGACAAATTTTAGCAAATATGTAAAGGATTAAATTCTAAGACTTACTGTCTCGTTCGCGAGTCAAAATTAGGTCTTGATAATACAAAAACACTACTATCCGTAAAAAACGCAGACCAGGCTCCGTTTGAGTTTTTGCCCAAAACTTAACTATAGCTTCCTACAATAGCGTCGAGTGTGACTATGGTCTCAGAATATATTATTTCACTCTCTAGACCCTCCAATAAAATATAAACGTTTAAATACTGAATAATTATAAAACGCAAAAAAATCGGGGCGTTACATTACTACCCCTCTTAAAAGAATTTCGTCCTCGAAATTTAACGTACCTCTTAAAAAAACTCGGATATTGCCGTCGCATGTCTTCTTCTCTTTCCCAGGTAGCATCACCTGAAGTCTTGTTCTAGATAACTTTGACCAAAGCTATCTCCTTTCCTCGCAGTTGCTTTATTCGTCCTCAATCTTAATCGGTAGTGTTTCATAGGTCAGGTTATCCTTTAGCTATACTGAATCAGACTTTATGACATGACTGGGATCTGGAATATATTTTCGCAATTGCGAAACATGAAAAACATTATGAAGGTTGGATAGAAAAGGCGGCAAAGCTATTTGGTAAGCTACTGGACCTATTCGACGAAGAATTTGATAAGGTCCGATGAATTTCGAAGTGAGTTTTCTGGACTTAAGGACCCTGCCCACCCCAGTCGTTGGAGTGACTCTCAAAAACACATGATCACCTTCCTCAAACTCAAGTGGCCTACGTCTTTTATCAGCATAGCTCTTCTGTCGGCTCTGAGTTGTCCACATCTTTTCTTGAATCAGTTTCACCTTTTCAGTCGTTTGTTGCACTAGTTCAGGTCCTAATGAAGCACTTTATCCATCTTGATACCAACATAAAGGTGTTCTGCAACGTCATCCGTATAAAGCTTCATAGGGCGCCATCCCGATGCTCGAATGATAACTGTTGTTGTAGGTGAATTTTATCAACAGTAGGAAACTTTTCCAACTTCCGACATGTTCCAACACACACGCCCTCAACAGATCCTCTAAAGACTGAATCGTCCTTTCTGATTGTCCGTCAGTCTGAGGATGATAAGCGGAACTCAGTCGTAACTTTGTTCCTAAAGCTTCATGTAAACTCTGCCAAAACCGCGAAGTAAAACGTGGGTCTCTATCTGATATGATACTTGAAGGTACTCCATGCAGTCTCACAATCTCACTGATATAAATCTGAGTAAGCTTCTCCATGGAATACTTGAGATTGATAGGTAGAAAATGAGTTGATTTCGTAAGCCTATCAATTATTACCCAAATGGAATCGTATCACTTAGGTGCCCTTAGCAAACATATCACAAAATCCATCGCTATGCCGTCCCATTTCCATTCTGTGATATCCAACGGAAGTAATATTCCCGCTGGCCTTTGGTGTTCAACCTTTGCTTTTTGACACACCAAGCAAGACGCCACATAATCAGCTACATATTTTTTCATGCCTTGCCACCAAAACAACGGCTTCAGGTCTTGGTACATCTTGATTGATCCTGGTTGCATACTCAACTTGCTTCTATGAGCTTCGTCCAGAATTAATCTCCTTATCTCTGGGTTGTTTGGTACACAAACCCGTTCTCCTCGTCTTAGGATTCCATCTGCTACTTCCTTGTATTCAGACGTCATCCCTTTCTTCAGATTCCTTCACTTTTTCTCTAGATACTAGTAGTATACTTGTTTCTCCCGAATCTGATCCATCAGATCACATGACACTGTAACCATACCCACAGAAAGTTTCCCTGGCATACTGACCACGGATAGATGCATATCTCTGAACTGTTCCAACAGCTCGTGTTCCTTAACCATCATGGCAGATACATGTAACACCTTCTACTCAGGGCATCCTCTACCACATTAGCTTTTCCCGGATGATACTGTAACTGAAAGTCATAGTCCTTCAGAAATTCCAGCCACTGTCTCTGCCTCATGTTGAGTTCTTTCTGATCGAATCGGTACTTCAAACTCTTATGGTCGCTAAAGACATTGAACGTCGAACCATACAAGTAGTGCCTCCAAATCTTCAACGCAAAGACCACCGCTGCTAACTCTAGATCATGAGTAGGCTAATTCTTCTCGTGCACTTTCAACTGTCTCGAAGCATACGCTACCACTTTCCCATTCTACATCAGAATACAGCCTAACCCCTGGTATGAAGCGTTACAGTACACTTCAAAAGGTTCGCTTGGGTCTGGCAACACCAACACTGGCGAAGTAGTCAGCCTCTTCTTCAGCTCCTGAAAACTCTGCTCACAGGCTTCAGTCCATTCAAAAGCTTTATCTTTCCTTGTCAATTGGGTAAGGGGTCCTACAATCTTGGAAAATCCCTCGATAAACCTCCAATAATACCCAGCCAAGCCCACAAAACTGCGTATCTCAGTCACTGTGGTTGGTTTCTCCCATTCAAGAACTGCTTCAACTTTCACCAGATCTACAGTAATTCCTTCTTTTGAAATCACGTGACCCAAAAATTGCACTTCGTCAAGCCAAAACTCACACTTAGATAGCTTCGCGTATGACTGTTTCTCCTTCAGAACCAGAAGAACCACATTAAGATGTTCAACGTTTTCTTCCTGGTTTCGCGAATAGATGAGTATGTCGTCTATGAAAACAACGACAAACTTATCTAGGTATGGACGAAAGATCCTATTCATATAATCCATGAATATGGCCAAAGCATTCGTCACACCAAACGACATTACAAGTTACTCGTAGTGCCCATAGCGTGTTCGAAACGCTGTCTTTGGTACATCCTCTGCCTTCACACGAATCTAGTGATAACCCGATCGCAAATCAATTTTGGAGAAAACTGCCGCTCCCTTCAACTGATCCATCAAGTCATCTATCCTTGGAAGTGGATACTTGTTCTTAATAGTAACCTTGTTCAACTGGCGATATCCACGCATAGGCGAGAGGTTCCATCTTTCTTCTTCACTAACAGCACAGGTGCTCCCCACGGCGACACACTGGGTCTAACGAACTGCTTCCCCAATAAGTCCACCAACTGTTCCAACTCTGCAGGTGCCATACGATACGGTGCCATAGACACTGGTCCTGTTCCTGGCACAAGATCGATTGAAAACTCGACGTCCCGAACTGGTGGTAATCCTAGTACATCTTTAGGAAAGACTTCCTGAAACTCGTTCACGGCAAGTACGCGCTCTAAGACTAGCTCACTCTTGACCTCCAAAGAAGATAGCAACATGTATCCTTGAGCTCCTTCTCTCAAAGAAGTACTTACTTGGTTGGTAGTCAAAAATCCAGAATTCTCACAACTAGGAAAGACTAAGGTTTTATTTGCATAGTCTAACAAGATATGGTTAGAAGATAACAAATCCATTCCTAAGATTACATCCATTTGTGAAAGAGGCAAACAGATCAAATCAATTAAAAATGTTCTATCTTTTACAGAAATAGAACAATTCAGACAAACTTTAGTAGTTATAACAGGCTTTGCAGTAGGCGTAGAAATTACTAAATTAAAAGTTAAAGAAGACACAGGCAATCCCAACAGATTCACATAGTCATATGCAATAAAGGAATGCGTTGCGCCTGAATCAAACAGTACAGTTGACGTTTTACCTCCCATGATGCACTGACCTTAGATTAAGTCTTCATTTTGAGAAGCTTCAGTGCCGCTCACAGTATAGACTCTGCCCTTTGCCTTAGGCCTTGCTGATTGGACATTGTTGACAGAATGTTCAGCTTTCGGCTGCACACAGTCACGCGAAATATGTCCCGGCTTCCCACACTTGAAGCATATAATTCCCTTGATTGAGCAGTCTCTTGTGACGTGATTACTCCTTCCACACTTCATGCACTTCATTGGGGCGTTTCCAGACTGACTGAAACCCCCACTGCTTCCTCCCACAGGACATTGTTGTTGATCTTGCTGCTTCGAATATGGCTTCCATCGAGATTTGCTATCATGACCACCGTTCCCTTTGTGGAACTTAGTCGGTCCAGAACTCTGTGCCCGCTTGTCCTTGTTAGGCTCCAAGCTCTCGATCAGATGACACTTTTCTATTAGCCTTGGAAAAACAGAAATCTCTAGAGGAACTACAACCCTTTTTAAATCGATCCTCTGACCCCCTTCGAACTTCCTGCATTTCCATTCCTCTCTTGGGTTGTCCAGGAAATAATTTGAGAATTTCGCCAAACTTTCAAATTTGGCCCCATATTCAGCTACAGTTATTCCCCTTGTCTCAGCTGGAGGAACTCCATTTCTTTCTTATGTCTCGCACTCACAGAAAAATACTTTTCCAGGAACTTCCCCTTGAAAGCATTCCAGTCCACAACTTGTTGATCATGTATCAGCACCTGTCGGGCTCCTTCCCACCAGTATTCAGTATCCTCCACTAGCATATAAGTTGCATAGACAACCTTGTCGTTCTCGGTACACCTCATTGCTCCAAAGATTTTCTCCAACGTTTGGATCCAATGCTCAGCTAGCTCAGGATTGAACTCACCCTTGAACTGTGGTGGGTTCCTACCTGAGGAATTCATCCAGTACTCTACCCCAGCAGCTTTTTCATCACGTTGAACCATCCCAGCAGCCATTTCTTGTATGGCGTTCACAGCAGCATTCAGGTTTTGAGCAACCATCACGACCTTCAAAACCAGAATCGTCAAACTCAAGGGACCACAACACAATTAAAGCAAACAATATTACCTCCCTCATAGAGATAACAACAGAGAAACACAACACAAACAAGACAGACCATAACCTACAAACCCCAAAAAGACTCAGCCAACTCTGATACCAAATAATGCAACACCCTTCCAAGAGTGTCACACTCCCGAACATTTATAAGGCCGAAAATAATATTAATGCAGAAAATACGGTTTTCTTTTTTTTTTCTTTTCACAATGATGTAATAGAATTTAGTAAAGGTAAGTAATAATAAAATGAACTTAGGTTCCCTATGCATTTCTAGAAGTCACACTGAATTAAAAAACAGAAACAGAACTAGTACTGTACACAGACATAGGTTCAGTGCATAACTGACAATAAGAATATAATAAGTACATGGAGTCACAGCTCCCAAAAGGTACAACAGACACTGACACAGTCTGGCCAAAAACTAAACAGCAGGAAGGAGTCCCCCTCCGCACTCAAAGTAAATACTGGACAGTATCATTGTCGCGTCCATCTGCTCAAGCAGAAATAGCAATACCAGCAGAAAAGATATACAGATATGGGTGAGATCATGATCATCAACACAACAAAATAGCAGAAGTACAAACGGGACGACTCACGAGGTAATAACGTACCCAACATGCTTACTATAAATCTCAATATAAATCATGTTAAACAATTAGCAGCATAATATAAGGCATTCTTAAAAACAGAACAGCGATGTACAACAGTAATGTAACCTTCAACAGCCATGTAATGCAGTGCAATGTACACCACTCAATGCCATATGCCACAAGGGTAAACTCTGACCCCTACTCCATGGAGCTAACAAAACATTGGAGAGAGTGAATGGGGGGACATGTTCTGTGTATTGCCAGCCATGAGCAAGATGCTACAACATTAGTAACGTGCATGTATCTGGCTTTACGGAAACACTCTGCACCAAACATGAACAGTACGACATCTAGTCGAGGATATCAGTGTATTGCTCGGATTCGCCACGACACAGAAGAGCTACCAACTGGTCACATGTCAGCCCTTCCAACCCTGATACTTCCAAGATTATTTAAATCGTCACAGTAAGATTCACACCCGCATCAAGGTGTAAGCTCAACTCATAGGCTCAAGGCTTTACAACTCATGCAATGCAATGTCAATGCTTACACAAAGCAGATGCGATAAAGCAATGTCTATCCACCGGATAAACCTCAAGGTTCACTAAGGTTCTCTCCCTTAGTGTAACACCCTCCTCGGGTGCTACGTACTCGTACTCAAAATGCGGAAAATATCAAAAGAATAAAACAGTGGTTGCTTTCCGAAAATAATATAATTAAGTAGCTACGTTCGAAAACGCGGTTCTAAAAATCTCCTGCATGCATAAGTAATGCAACTCAAGATAAAGAAATAATTGTGAAACATATGTGAACATTTCAGATTCATACTAATATAATCATAACATAAAACCTGGTCTATATATAACATATTACAGACTTAAGAACATAAGTTCAAGTGTGTGCGCAATAATTAATATAAGACTGCTTCAAAAAGATAGACTCCTAAGCTGGTCGGGCTAAAGGTAGCCATTGGGTACAACCCAAAGTCGGCTTCTTCAAAAGACTCCGTCATCTGAGTCCTCATGCCTCCGCAGGGACCTATGATCAACATCTGTACACGTGTTCCAAAAACATAGCAGGGGTGTCTAATATGTACAGGCAAAGGTGAGATACTCATATAAAAGTTTATCACGATAGCCGCACAGGCGACAAACGATAGAATAAATATCCACAGATAAATACAGTTATAAAGAACAGTCATATATAAAACACAATATAATATCTCAAACACCATCATGAGTTATAATAATGCATGAGACTTCAATATCATCTTTCTAATGCATGTACTCCGGAGATTCTAACTTCCCTTCATCGAGCGATAGGCCGTAGTAACACCCGTAATACAATTGTCCTCATGAGTCGGCCTCCCAATTTAGGTCCGAATTCCAATTGTTCCAGGGTACCACATCTCACCATATCCTGAATAGTCCAGTCCCTGATTGAGTTAATTCGTGATGGGTAGCCGACTTACCACGGCACGGGGTCGCGAGGCCACCGGCCACTTGTGGAGTCTCGACACACAGAATGCCTCTATAGACCTAGTGGTCTTAACCAGTTCCATTCTCAACTACGTAAGTTGTAGCTCAGTTTCAAATGGCACGTCTGCCGGTTCATGCATGTACACAGAAAGTTGTCTGTTTTCTTTTTCGTTCATTCTTTCAATTATCGAGGCATAAAGCCCACGACTCGTTTAATTAATATAATACTCGTTCAAACATAAAAGCAAAAGCCAGACTGCCCTGACACATAAATAAGTTGACCTTCTTCTTTGAGAAAGACAAAAGGCAACCTTCCATTGCAAAGAGGATATGTGAGCTCCATTTCCAGTTATCATCCTGATAGTCTATTTTGCTGATCAGAAGCTTCAAAGAGGTTATCAGATTCAACGGACGAAAGCATTTAATGCATGATCAAAATGGATCTTTTTCCATCCGTTGAAGATTGAAGATTGTTCAAAGCCAAAAGGCTATAAATACCTCCACCCCTTGAAGATGCAACATTACCGAACTTGAGCAAAATACAAGCATACAAGAAAACACAAGCTATCAAGAGAAAACTCTGATTACAAGCTTACTCTGTTCTTAAACTTTCATATCACTCTCTACGTAGAGTTTTATTTCAAGAGTTCTAAGCTTTAGTTTCGAATTCTCACAGTTAGTGAGTTAGTAGAACACAACTCTTTTCATAACCTTGTTGATTGAGCCTGAAGAGGCTTGTGTAGAAAGAATACTTAGAGAACATGAAGAGGTCGAGAATACTTGCCTGAAGAGGTGTTGAATACTTGTAACAAAGGATTTTTGTTATAGTGGATAAAGCTCTCAAGTAGAGAGGACTGGACGTAGCTCTTTGGTTAAGAGTGAACCAGGATAATATCTCTGTGTTCTTTTCTTTCCCTTATCTTTGCTTTAGTTTATTATCTAACTAACCTTCTGGGATTGAATTGATTTTTCATTGTGCTCTTTGCTTATCTTTATCAAACTAAGTTAGCGTCCAACTTGATGTTTGGAAGAGCTTTCTTTGTCTTTAAACGTGTTATCGTCCAAACTTGTGAAAACTATATATCTGCTTGCGAAAAGTTTTAAAATCTTAAGAAACACAATTCAACCTCATTCTTGTGTTTCAAATAGGTTCCTTCAATTGGTATCAGAGCTCAGCCTCTGGTTGAGCACTTAGCCGTGTAGAGGAAAAGATCCTATAGCAGATATGTCAGGACCAGGTATGCCAAGCGGGAGTCAACCTGTTATGGAAGGCCCTTCCATGACCAGACCTCCGTTCTTCAACGGAACCCACTACCTGTACTGGAAGGAAAAAGTTAAAGGTTTCATCTGAAGTACAAACTCCGCTCTCTGGGCGAGAATCACAAATGGTCCAAATGTGTGTCTCAACTCTGATGGGACGAACAAAGGAGAAGATGACTGGACTGATGCTGAGCGAGCTAGGATGGAACAAAATCATAAAGCAAGATATGCTTTAATGTGTGCTCTCAGCCCTGGTGAATTCCAGAAGATTCACGCATGTGAATCAGCTAAGCAAATATGGGACACATTGTCAAATCTCCATGAGGGGACAACCAAGGTAAAAGACTCTAAAATCATCATGCTGGTTGGCCAGTATGAACTTTTCACCATGGCTGAAGGAGAGTCCATCTTGGACATGATGGGTCATTTTCAAACGATCATCAATAATCTAAAGTCTCTTGGTAAAGTCTATACCAAGGAGAATGTCACCAAAATTCTTAGGAGCCTGCCTAGGAAATGGAGACCACTCGTTATTGCAATCACCCAGGCCAAAGATCTCTCCACTTTGACTCTGGATGATCTGGTTGGAACGCTTCAAGTTCATGAGCAGGAGCTTGATCTTGACAATCCTGGAAAGAAAAACAAAGGGATTGCATTGAAAGCTCATAAGTCCAACAACTCAAAAGCTCTAAAAGCTGATGAGTCCAGTGATGATGCTGATCAGTTTGATGATGATGTATCAAACGATGACGAGCTATCTTTCATCTCTAGAAAAATTCAAAATATGTGGAGAAAGAAAAATGGAATGAAGAGGAGACCATTCCAAAAGAAAAACTTCAAAGATCACGTTGAACCCAAAGTCAAAAGTCAGCTGGTCTATTTCGAGTGCAACAAACCAGGTCACTTCAAAAATGATTGCCCTATATTAAAGGACAAAAAGAATTTCTTCAAAAAGAAGAAAAAGAATTTCATGGCGACTTGGGAGGATTTAAACTTGTTTGAAGAAGAAGAGGAAGAAGAAACAAATAAGGAGGCTAACTTATGCCTTTGGTCCAATGACCAAAATGAAGACTCTTCGGACGATGAACAAATTGTTGTTCCCGAAGAAAGAATCCAGGAAGCTACCTCTGAAATAGGATGGAATGTTCCACCCATCTTTAAGGGAACAGATTATCCTTATTGGAAATCAATTTTCCAAATATACGTCCAAGCTCAAAATTATGGGTTATGAAATGTATTCACTGATGGAGATCATCGTCCAATGGTTACTCTTGAGAACGGATCAATAACGTCTAAACCTGAAGCAGATTGGACAAATGAGGACATCAGATGGTATTCGCTGAATGCTTATGCCAACTGGTGCCTTATCAACGCTCTTGATCGACCAAGACTGGAGATGGTCTTGCAATTCCAAACAGCAAAGGAAAAACTAGACGCTTTGGAACAAATGTTCAGTCCATGGAGTCTGTTTGCCTCAAACTTCTGTCTAATGGCAAAAACTTCATCAGACGCTGAATCGGAAAAAGATGATGTATCTGTTTCTGACTCTCTTCAAGAAGTATATGATGAATTGCTTAATGATTCCTCTTTATTGCATCATCAATACATTATGCTTAAAAGAAAATTGTCAAAAGTTAATAAAGAGTTGGAAGAGTCCAACAAACAAAATGGGCAGCTTGTTGAAGAAAAATATAGGCTAAAAGTTGAAAATGTCAGTCTAACTGACAAACTCACCTCTGGGTCCAGTGAACCTCACGAGGCAACAAGACTAAAACAAGATGTATCTGACCTAACCAAAAGTGTCTCTAAGCTTGTTGGAGGTTCAAAAATCTAGACTTGATATTGAGGTATTCAAGATCACCTCACGATAAGTCTGGCCTAGGCTATGACTCTGAGAAACAAGGAGCTTCTCAGAAAATATCAAGGTCAAATAAACATCATAAGGCTTTTTCATCTTATGGAAAACAAAAAGAAAACAAACTGCATGCATCCAATACTTATTGTAAAATCTGTGGAAAGAGTGGTCACATCTCTTCAAAATGCATATACAAAAAGAAAATCAAAATGCATGGACGCAGATCTATCTGGGTACCTAAGAACATGATAATCCCTGTTGCAGATCTGCTTAGCAACACAAAGAAGACCCCAGTCCTGATACTTGGACAGTGGATGCTCACGTCACATGACGGGAGAAAGGTGTATGTTCCAAGAACTACGTGAGAAGACTGGTAGTTGGGTCACCTTTGGAGGCAACCAGAAAGGAAAGATAGTAGGAATTGGTAAGATTGGTAAGCATCCTCTTCCATCTATTGTTAATGTACTTCTGGTTGAAGGGTTAAAACACAACTTCATTAGCATAAGTCAATTATGTGATAGTGGGTCTGACGTTTCTTTCAATAAAGGTGAATGTATAGTCAAGAACCCTGATGGGTCCATCTTGTTCACTGCCAAGAGGCAAAATAATCTGTATAAGATTAACTTGGGGGAACTATCAAATCAAAGTGTATCATGCCTAGTGTCTGTTGAAGATGAGCGATGGATCTGGCACAAGAGACTTGGTCATGCAAGTCTGAGATTAATCTCAAGACTGAACAAGCATAACCTCATAAGAGGCTTACCAAAGATAGTGTATAGATCGGATGCTCTCTGTGACGCATGTCAAAAAGGAAAACAAGTTAAGAACTCTTTTGAGTCCAAGAACATTGTTAGTACTTCAAGACCACTAGAATTGTTGCATCTTGATTTGTTTGGTCCAACAAGGACTGCTTCTGTTAGTGGTAAGAAATATGGGCTTGTCATAGTAGATGACTATAGTAGATGGACATGGGTTAAGTTCCTTGCTCACAAGGATGAGTCTATCAAGGTCTTTACTATATTCTGTAAGCGCGTCCAGAATGAAAAAGGCATATCTATAAGCTCAATCAGAAGTGATCATGGAGGCGAATTTAAAATGAGCTTTTCCAAAGGTTCTGTAATGAAAATGGTATTCATCACAATTTCTCTGACCCTAGAACACCACAACAGAATGGTGTTGTCGAGAGAAAGAACCGATCCCTTCCAGAGATGGCTAGGGCAATGCTCAGTGATAATTCTATCCCTAAGCACTTCTGGGCTGAAGCTGTAAATACTGCCTGCTACATTCAAAACAGAATATACATAAGACCAATCTTGAATAAGACTCCTTATGAATTGTGGAAAGGACGCAAACCCAACATTTCTTATTTCCACCCCTTTGGATGTCAATGTTTTATTTTAAATACTAAGGATCAACTTGGTAAGTTTGATGCCAAAGTAGATAATGGAATGTTGTTAGGATACTCAGAAACGTCTAAAGCTTTTAGAGTCTATAACTCTAGAACATTGATTGTTGGAGAATCCATCCATGTTAAGTTTGATGACAAACAGCCTGATAGAGATTATCAGAGCTAGATGATTCTTTTGCATATCTAAATCTGAACGATACAGAAGATCGTCCAATAACTAACAAAGACGAAGCATCAGACGCAATACAGGATGCTTCATCGTCTTAGCAAGTAGCTAACACCCCTCGTTCGTGGCAATTCATGACTTATCACCCTGAGGATCAAATCATTGGCAAACCAAATGATAGAGTCCGGACTAGGTCAACCTTCAGAGAGCAAGCTGACTCAGCCTTCATCTCTGAATTGGAACCAAAGTCTGTGGACGAGGCCTTAATGGATGAGTGTTGGATCCTCGCTATGCAAGAGGAGCTCAACCAGTTCCAACGTCGTGACATTTGGACGCTAGTCTCCTTACCTAAAGATAAGTCTGTCATTGGAACCAAGTGGGTCTATCGCAACAAGCTGGACGAGGATGGCAAAGTTGTAAGGAATAAAGAAAGATTAGTTGCTCAAGGTTACTCTCAAGAGGAAGGTATTGACTACACTGAAACTTTTGCTCCAGTAGCTAGATTAGAAGCCATACGCATTTTACTTTCATATGCTGCACATCATAACATCATGCTTTATCAAATGGATGTAAAAAGTGCTTTCTTAAATGGTTTCATTAATGAAGAAGTATATATTGTTCAACCACCTGGTTTTGAAGATCAAAACCGTCTTGAGCATGTATATAAGCTTAAGAAAGCTTTATATGGACTCAAACAAACTCCTAGAGCCTGGTATGAGAGACTCAGCACTTTCCTAATGGAGAATGGTTTCTCAAGAGGAAAAGTGGACACAACTCTGTTTAGAAAAATAAATAAAAAGGATTTTATTGTTGCTCAAGTTTACGTTGATGATATTATATTTGGTGCAACTGATAAATCTCTTTGTCAAGAGTTTTCTGACTTAATGCAAAAGGATATTGAAATGAGCATGATGGGAGAACTAAAATTCTTCCTCGGACTTCAAGTAAAACAAATAACAGACGGAGTGTACATTCATTAGACGAAGTACACAAAGGAGCTTCTGAAACGCTTCAAGTTGGACTATTGCAAACCTATGAACACTCCAATGCATCCAACTTCCGTGCTAAACAAGGATGATAAAGATAAAACGGTAGACCAAAAGGTATACAGAGGTATGATTGGTTCCCTCTTATATCTAACTGCGTCTAGACCAGATATCATGTTTAGCGTCTGTTTATGTGCTCGATTTCAATCTGATCCAAGAGAGTCTCATCTCTCAACAGTAAAGAGAATCTTTAGATATCTCAAAGGTTCTACTAATCTGGGTCTGTTGTATAAGAAATTTGATGAATACAGATTAGTTGGATTCTGTGATGCTGACTATGCTGGAGACAGAATAGAAAGAAAAAGCACCACTGGAGGTTGTCACTTCATTGGAGCTAATCTGGTCTCTTGGTCAAGCAAAAGGCAAAGCACAATTGCTCTATCAATTCCCGAAGCTGAATACATTGCTGCTGCCAGTTGCTGCGCACAACTGCTATGGACTAAACATCAGTTGGAAGACTATAACGTGTTTGTAAGTAACATTCCAATCATGTGTGATAATACTGCTGCCATCAACTTGTCAAAAAACCCCATACCGCATTCTAGAGCAAAGCATATAGAAATAAAGCATCATTTCATTAGAGACTATGTGCAAAAAGGAACAATTGATATTCAATTTGTTGATATTGACCATCAATGGGCAGATATCTTCACCAAACCATTAGCTGAAGATAGGTTCACATTCATAAGAAAATATCTAAACATGCATTTCATTGACT
Organism: Ammopiptanthus mongolicus; assembly: GCA_039655645.1. Classification (NCBI taxonomy): domain Eukaryota; kingdom Viridiplantae; phylum Streptophyta; class Magnoliopsida; order Fabales; family Fabaceae; genus Ammopiptanthus; species Ammopiptanthus mongolicus. Next base: position 25,824,379 of record CM077351.1, read on the forward strand.
AAATGAGAGTCCAATGCATGCGTCCAATGCTTGCATTAAGTCCAATGTATGCTCGTCCAATACATACTGCTTGCTCGTCTAATGTAGTAATTGAACTCAATCTTTGTCGAATGAAATATTAATTCTCATTCCCTTAACCGAGTCAGTTTTTGTTTTCAATTAATTTCAAAAAAACTGCTTTTTACGATTTCAAGGACTAGAACATGTGTCAGTCATTTAATGCATGTCGTTTCGCCACCCTCTCTCCTCTTTGCAAATAGGAAACGTTTTCGTCTTCTCTTTAAACCCAAAACTTGTTAAAGATTCAATCTTTACAAAGCTTTCACCTTTCATCTTCAATTTTCTTCTCTAAAAAACCCCTCTTTGCGAAAATCCCTCTTTTCAAAAACCTCTTTTCTGAAACAATGGCTACTTCATCTACTGCTGTTGCTAAGAGCAAAGGAAAGACCTTTAATACTCAGACCACTGATGTTCTGGTAGAGTTCAAGTTTAATCTACAGTTCTTGGCTGATAATGGGATAGATGTTTTCCCAAACATCCACGATGCTGGATGGTCGAGCTTTTTCGAAGGTTCTCCTGTCATCTACCCTGCTCTAGTTAGGGAGTTCTGGACAAACCTTATTGTGTCTGCAAGGGAAATACGTAACAAGGTGCTTGACATCGAGGTGATAGTGTCCAAAGCAACTATCTCAAATGCGATTGGATGCGCTCAATCTGGGATCACTTGTGAAGATAAATGGGAGGAAGAAATTGGTGGTACTAACACCATTAGAGACTATCTTCTGAAGAACTCATCTGACAAACTCATAGCCTCAAGGATGACTGACAAGGCTAGGGTTCTTCAACAGATTCTGAACAAGTCCATCCTTCACAAAGCTGGGTTGAAGGATAATGTCTCGAAGGCTCATCAATTCTGCCTTGTTCATCTGATTCTGGAAAGGCAGATAAATCTACCAAACCTTCTCTTCGCATTCTTCAAATATGCCATTGAAGGTTCTGGGAAGAACACATCGATCATCTATGCTGCCCTTCTCTTAAAGATTTTTGAAAAGCACATGGTCTATGATGACCTCAAAAATCTGGCTCCAGAACGAAAAACCAAATACTATGGTATTCATGGTATTGAACGCTTGCATCAACCTGAGTTCAGTAAGCAAAGCTCGGTAATGATGCAAATGGTCTGTTTCAAGAAGTCCAAGCCTGAAGGTAAGATGAAAGGCGCTCAGACGCAAGAATCATTTGAAGTGTCTGAGCAATATGTCTCTGCTGGACGCTCAACCGAGCCTGCTCGTCCAATAGCTAGGACTCCACCTGCTCGCCCAAAGCTCACCGTCCAACCCTCTAGAAAGAGGAAGCTGATTCTAGCTCCCATTGACGAGGACGATGAAGATGATCTGCCCATCTCCAGGGCAATCAAAGGTCCAAGGTTGGGGCCCTCCTCTGAAGCATCTATGCCCAAACCTGTCTCAACAAGGGCAAGAACTGCAAGAGCCAAGGCAAAAGGTAATAATGAACCTCACTCAAGTTCAGTTATTGCTTCTACTGTTGATCAATCTTTTGAGATTGAAGACTTAACCCTAAACTCCCAACCATCCACAACCCTTTCAACCCCCACCTTACCTCAAACACAAACCCTTACCTCACCAACCGAACCCGAAGACTGGTTCACACCATGGGGAGATCACCCCTTTCAACCTTATGGTGCACCCTACCCCAGAATGATCTACCGAAAAAGAAAATATAGACGCATTCCACGAATTACCTTCAGAAACGAAAGCTCCAACTAGGCTGACGTCCAACGAAGGATCCCTGTCCTTTTCCTTAGACACTCACCCCCTTCTACATCTCAACATCCCAAAAGCCCTATACCACTATCAGAATACCAATATGAAACACCCTCCACACCACCTCCAAACCCCTCTGGACGACCCCCTGAACATGGCTACTACCCCATCTCTCACACTTCCACAGAACCTTTGGCAACTCATCTCTACACTGCTCTTGGACCTTTGGTCATCTGTCTTGAGAAAAAGAAGTTTCCTCCAAGGAAAGTTTATCCTAATCTCATCAAGGATAAGGCGTTCCAATTATGCCACTAAAACGTCCAACGACATGTGACCCTTCTCAATGAGAAGAAGAAAGGCTGCAAAACAGAATACGAAAAGAGAGCAAAGACGTATGGTCTGACCAACTATATCCTCAATCCAGATATCAAATTTATTCCAAGCTATCGAACAACCTGGAATGAGTATTCTGTCGTTCGGGGCTTTCTTCCCTACTATGCGGTACGGAAAGAATGTGAAATGTCTTGAGAGGCCAAAATTCATCACAACCTTCCCATGAAGTTTTGGTCAAGGACTTCAGATACAAGAGTGTAGGAGTTGTTCCTCTTCGAGCTTGTCCAAGGATTCCAATTCTAGATCCAAACAAGAATAAGGACCTTCGCAAAAAGCTTGAGACATGGACGCTGGCTTACAGAAATATCTTTGATCCTCTCTTTTGGAAGAGACCTCGAGATGACTCAGTGGCTCTAGCTCACATCTGGAATAAGGACCCCAGATTCAGATATGACCCAGATGCAATGATCTACTGGGAAAACCACATTTGGAGATGCTCTCAAGAAGCATCATCGTCTGGTATGTTAATTGAGGAGAAAGAAAAGATTCGTGTCTAAACAAGACAGTATTGAATCTTGATGCTGACTTCATGATCATAGACAATATCTTTGGGTTACCTCTATATCCTAGAGATGTGCTGCCTCCACCTGCTCCCAGATGGAGAGAAAACAAGTATGATGATGCTGAGATCATACTCAATGTGCTTTCACCTCCACCCAAACTTGTCAATGATTCTGAAGCTCCTCCACCTGCCCCTACAAAGCCGGTTATTCCTGAAGACTCTGGGGACACCGAGATCATTTATGAGGACCTGTCTTCTGAAACTCATGCTGAGGACGTGGAACAAGTTGCAGACTCAGCCCCGTCTAAGTCTCAACCTATCCCTTTCTCAGTGGTCCATCCTGCCGATCCATCTCCTTCTCAGGCTCTCAGTGTAGTTCCTGATCAAAGAGATATGGACGCAACCAGGGCCATAGCTGAAAGTTCCGCCTCTGTTGTTCCCCCGGAGTTTCAAGAGTTCGTCCAACGGTCTATCGAAGCAAACAATGCAGTTCTTCTTCAGCAGATTGCGGCTATGTTTCAAAATTTTATTCCAAAACCACCACCTCCTCCTTCATAAAACTCTCTTTTGTTTTATTTTAATACTGACTATGATGTGTTTTCCTTCTTTTGTCTGATGACAAAAAGGGGGAGAAAAGGGTTTTGATTGAATTGAATGTTTATTAAATTACAGTATATCTTGATTGCATATTCCTTATACGTTTTGTTATATATGCTTGATTGATTGCTCTGTCTTACATGCTTTAATTATTTAGAATATTTGTCTTAGGGAGAGCTTTTCAGCTCCCTAGGACTCTTTGTTCAATCAAATTAGTATGTTTTGCCATCATCAAAAAGGGGGAGATTGTTGGAACCAAAGTGGTTATGGTCCAAGTAATCCCTTAAGTTTTGATGTTAACAAAGGACTAATTTAAGAAGAACAAAGATTTCTTGTGGACTAACGCTTTATCTTAAGTGTGCAGGATAAAATTCATCTAAGTCCAAAGACTATCTAAGTCCGAAGAATTTAACTCGTCCAACCTACAAGTGTCTTACGTCTTACTCTGACTGGACGTTCATAAGTGTAATCAATATAATACTCGTTCAAACATAAAAGCAAAAGCCAGACTGTCCCTAACACATAAAGAAGTTGACCTTATTCTTTGGGAAAGACAAAAGGCAACTTTTGATTGCAAAGAGGATATGTTAGCTCCATTTCTAGCTATCATCCTGATAGTCTATTCTGCTAATCAGAAGCTTCAAAGAGGTTATCAGATTCAACGGACCAAAGCATTTAATGCATGATTAGAACAGATCTTTTTCCATCCGTTGAAGACTGAAGATTGTTCAAAGCCAAAAGGCTATAAATACCTCCACCGCTTGAAGATGCAACGTTACCGAACTTGAGCAAAATACAAGCATACAAGAAAACACAAGCTATCAAGAGAAAACTCTGATTACAAGCTTACTCTGTTCTTAAACTTTCATATCACTTTCTGCGTAGAGTTTTATTTCAAGAGTTCTAAGCTTTAGTTTCGAATTCTCACAGTTAGTGAGTTAGTAGAACACAATTCTTTTCATAACCTTGTTGGTCGAGCCTGGAGAGGCTTGTGTAGAAAGAATACTTAGAGAACCTGAAGAGGTTGAGAATACTTGCTTGAAGAGGTGTTGAATACTTGTAACAAAGGATTTTTGTTATAGTGGATAAAGCTCTCAAGTCGAGAGGACTGGACGTAGCTCTTTGGTGAATAGTGAACCAGGATAATATCTCTGTGTTCTTTTCTTTCCCTTATCTTTGCTTTAGTTTATTATCTAACTAACCTTCTAGGATTGAATTGCTTTTTCATTATGCTCTTTGCTTATCTATATCAAACTAAGTTAGCGTCCAACTTGGTGTTTGGAAGAGCTTTCCTTGTCTTTAAACGTGTTATCGTCCAACCTTGTGAAAACTATATATCTTCTTGCGAAAAGTTTTAAAATCTTAAGAAACACAATTCAACCCCCCTTCTTGTGTTTCAAACAGGTTCCTTCACACAAGTCCTATGTCTCAAAAATGTGAAACATGGCTCAAGGTTTTTCCTCATGAAGGTCTCGGCCATTTTGGGAAAATTAGGCTAGGAATTGATTTGGTTTTCCATCACTTGGATTCAAAAACAATAGGAAAGTTAAGGATGGAATCAGGAGTTAGAAATCAAAAATATGATCAAAAACACTATTCATCATCTTTGTTAGGGTTCGGCCACTTTAGGGGAAATGAGCTAGGATGAGAGCTTGATCATGAACTCTTGGGTTTAGGTAGAGAATGATGAAGTGAGTTCAAAGAAATTGGTTTCCCATTAAAAGGATTTTTCTACAATTTTCTATGAATTTTGAAAGTTTTGGATCATAAACTTGATTTTCATGAAACAATATTTTGATCTTGAGATTGAGAGAGATTCAAGAAGCTAGGAGATCATAGAAGTGATCTTACCTAAGAATGGATGAAGATTGATCAAAGGTTCAAGGTTTTCTTCAAAGGATTCAAGCTTTTTCTTAAGAAAAATGGTGGCTTTTCTCTAAGGAAGAAGATGAAGTGTTCTTGGTGTTCTTGGCCAACTTTGGGGCGTGAATGAGGGCTGAGGAGGGGCTGTCCAGCCTCCTAAATAACTCACTTAAGGGCAAAATGGTCATTTGCTTCAAGAGTAAAATAGTAAAAGTGACAAAGGGTTAAGTTAGGGGTATTTTGGTCATTTTGCGTCCCGATATTTCTGAACGTCATGAGGACTCTGGCATGCTCTCCCAAGTGATATAACATGGTGTGGCATCAAGATTATCCGTTGGCGGGTCTCGTTGAATCCTTTTACGACTCCAAACGCCTCCCGGTTCGAGTATACGGCCAAATATAATATATTATTTTTATTTTTCGGACGTCAGGACGGATTTTTTTCGAAAATGTATGAAACATGATTCTAAGACTAACTGTCTCGTTCACGGGTCAAAATTAGGTCTTGATAGTAGTAAAACACTAGTGTCAATGAAAAACGCAGACCGGGAACCGTTTGAGTTTTCGACTCAAAACTTAATCGTAGCTTCCTACGATATCGTTGAGCATGTCTATGGTCTCAGAATATTTTATTCCCATTTCTAAGACCTCGAAAAAAAAAAGTTCATAAATACTGTTTAATTAGGAAAAACTCAAAAATCAGAGTGTTACACTTAGGAACTATACGCGTCTTTGTATTACAAAACTTTTATCCACCGGATAAATCTCGTGATCCCTCTGGGATCGAGTCATCACAAGACTAAAACAATTGACCGATTGACCTGGATTCGAATCACCGGTCCGTCATCGAACTACTATTTCAAAACCCAAAACGTTTCGTGTTTGTGTTTATGTCTTATGAATTATGTCTCAAGTACTAAGCATTATGAATAAGGATTAAGAATCCTCTTATATAAGTCTTTAATTCTTTCTAAGATATTACTCCTTGATTTTCAATTAATGAAATAAATGTTGGTTCACGTAAGTCTTATGAAGTCATTGATGAACTAAGTCATCAATGGTATTGTAACGCCCCTTGTTACATTAGTAACCCAAGATAATAATTTAAATAAAACAAGGTAATTAAAAAAAATCCTTAATAAATACTGAATAAGTTCATAATATAATATTAATCCAAAATAATTGTTTATACCAATCCAATAAACAAAAATACATAATAAGTTTTAAACCAAATAACTGGGCGTCTATTACAACTCGCATAAATAAATAAATAAACGGTATTAAAAGTCCTCCTGGCATATGCCATGACACACTAACCCAAGCTACTACTAGAACAAAATCCTCAAGCGTCTGGCTGCTCAACAGGGTCGTCCTCAGTCTCTGAAAACAACACTATTAATGAGATTTATAATCCCAATGAATAGAAATATATTTATAAAAGGTTTTCACAAAAGCGTTGTTCTCAGCCGGCGCGGTAACCGGAAAACTAACCATGGTACCCGCTATTTTCAAAATAATTAAATAAATATTATAAACTCAAATAATGACCATAAACATTCAGCAGCACATCATAAACAAATATATCATAAATTAATATACATATCAAATATTCTCAACATAATTATAGGCCATATGACTTTCAAACTACACATAACAATGGCGTCCCATTGCCTACCTTACTCATGAAGGTATTTCGATGTCACCTTCTCTTTAGTGACATTACACATTTCGATACCAACCATTGTACACTGGTGGTATTACTCATTTCGACATCCCAACGTGTGGCGATGTTACTTTCGATACCCCATCATGGCGGTATTTCATATTTCGACACCCCAATTCATTGGCAGTGTTACTTTCGATACCCCTATCATAGGCGGTATTGCAGCAGACAGCATTCAACATATTAACAGTTATTGAATCATGTCAATATCACAATTATCATCAAATAGTACATTTATAGCATGTCAATTCAACCAAATCACGTATGTATCATATAAATCATATCATCGATCTCAATAATAAATATTTAATTAACAGCAGAAACACCTTAGAAGGAAAACCCCCAAATTTATAAAATCAGGGTTTGACCAAATCAGGATTATTTTCTAAAAAAACGTGTTTTTATAGCATAACCCAAACCCCAAGACAAATTGCACCATGGAAAGGGTGAGAAAAAGTATTTCTACTCACCTCTTGTAGACCTCCAAAAGCCTCAAATATTATCTAAGACAATTCCTAGCGTATCATCGAAAATCTTTGATCTCTTCTCAGTACAATCTTGAATCAGTGAAGCACTCTGGTCTCCTTCTCTCTTCGTTGTTCAGTGCCAGACTGCTATTTTTTTTTTTACTGTTAGCGGCGCTAGAGCTGCGATTCTTTATATTTTGAATTGAAAAAGAGTTGAGCCTTTCATATATATATACGCTGCCCTGTGAATTGATTTGGATGGAATCAAATTTTTAGGTTGCTACCTAATGGGCCCAGGATGATTTTCAAATGCCAAAGAAATTCTTCTTTGGTGAGGCAGCATGTACGTGAATCTTTCACGTTACTATTGCTTCATATTCCTTTTTTTTTTAATTTATTATTTTTTTAATTTTCTAATTATTTTCTATCACAACTTTGTATTTCCTTAGTAATTATTTGAACATTTTCTACACTAAACTTGATATAGCTTAATCTTTTTATTAAATAATTATATTGAAATTTTAGGATGTTACATTTTCTCCCCTCCTTTAAGAATTTCGTCCCCGAAATTAATTTCATACGTAAGCACTCCCCAAAACTTAGTATATCAACAAGACAAAAAAGTAATGTACCTTGATTAACCAAATCTGGATACTGACGCATTATATCCTCTTCAAGTTCCCAAGTAGCTTCCTCAGGAGTTAATCCTTCCCAAACCACCTTTACCAAAGGAATTGTCTTGTTCCGCAGAGTCTTAGTGCTCTTGTCGACGATCTGACTAGGCTTGGGCTTAAAGACCAAGTTATCTCTTAATTGTATTGAATCAGGTGTTATTATATGAGACTCATCATGTACATATTTTCTGAGTTGCGATACATGAAAAACATCATGAAGGTTGGACAACAAAGGTGGAAGAGCCAATTGGTAAGCAACAGACCCGACTCTTTTTAGAATTTGAAAAGGACCAAGGAATCGCGGATTTAGCTTTCTGACTTTCATGGATCTTCCCACCCCAGTCTTAGGAGTGACTCTCAAAAATACATGCTCACCTTCTTGGAATTCTAAAGGTTTTCTCCTCTTATCGGCATAGCTCTTCTGCCTGTTCTGCGCAGTGCGCATCCTCTCCCTAATCAATTCAATCTTATCTGTGGTCTGCTGGACTAAATCAGGTCCTATCAAGGTTTTCTCACCTACCTCGCACCAACACAAAGGGGATCTACACTTTCTTCCATAAAGAGCTTCATAGGGTGCCATGCCTATGGTAGCGTGATAACTATTGTTATACGCAAACTCTATGAGAGGTAAAAACTTATCCCAACATCCACCTTCATCTAAAACACACGCTCTAAGCATGTCCTCAAGGGTCTGGATGGTCCTCTCTGACTGACCATCCGTCTGGGGGTGATAGGCTGTGCTAAAACTCAATTTGGAACCAAAGGCTTCCTGAAAAGCTCTCCAAAATCTAGAGGTAAACCTCGGGTCTCTATCTGACACTATAGAGGTGGGTATACCGTGAAGCTTGACTATCTCCCTGATGTATAAGTCTGCCAACTTATCCAAGCTATATGTTGCCTTAATTGGCAAGAAGTGAGCAGACTTGGTCAACCTATCCACTATTACCCATATGGCATCTAAACCCAAACGAGTCCTAGGTAACCCCATCACAAAATCCATGGATATTTTCTCCCACTTCCACTCAGGAATTTCTAAAGGTTGCAATAAACCTGAAGGTTTTTGGTGTTCTATCTTAACCTTTTGGCATACTAAACACTTAGACACAAAAATGGCTACATCCTTTTTCATTCCTGACCACCAATACATCTTTTTAAGGTCCTGGTACATCTTAGTTATCCCTGGATGTATGGTGAATTTTCCCTTATGTGCTTCCTCTAACACTTTTTCTCTGAGGCTCCCCTCCTTAGGAACAACGATCCTACCCTTAAACTTTACTAAGCCATCAGCAGGCAACTCATAACTCTCTTGTCCCAACAAGGATAATAATTCTTGATTTAGAAGTTGTTTACGCTTAATCTCTTCCCTAAGGTCGCTATGAATTTCCAACCTATTCAACCTCAAACTCAAAGCACTCAAAGACACATCAAGATTCAAGTCTCTAAACTCCTCTAACAGATTCATCTCTTGCACCATTAAACTAGACATGTGTATGGTCTTCCTACTAAGAGCATCGGCCACTACGTTAGCCTTACCTGGGTGGTACTTCAATTCAAAATCATAGTCTTTAAGGAATTCCATCCACCTCCTCTGCCTCATATTCAATTCCTTTTGGTCAAATAGGTACCTAAGGCTCTTATGGTCACTAAAAACCTCAAACTTAGCACCATATAAATAGTGCCTCCAAATTTTAAGAGCAAAAACTACTGCTGCCAACTCGAGGTCATGTGTAGGATAATTCACCTCATGGGTTCTAAGCTGCCTAGATGCATAAGCTACAACCTTACCCTCTTGCATCAAAACACATCCTAAACCATTCTTAGACGCATCGCAATAAACCACAAAACTCACTAAAGGGTCTGGTATGGTCAAGACAGGAGCTGTCACTAATCTCTTCTTAAGCTCTAGGAAGTTTTCCTCACATTCCTGGTCCCACACAAAAGATTTTCCTTTCCTAGTCAACTGGGTTAAAGGTAACGCTAGTCTAGAAAAACCTTCTATAAACTTCCGATAGTAACCAGCTAATCCTAGGAAACTCCTTACTTCAGTTACCGTCTTAGGTGGTTCCCACTCTAGCACTGCATCTACTTTAGAAGAATCGACTGCTACACCACTCTTAGAAATGGTATGTCCCAGAAACTTCACCTCATCTAACCAAAACTCACACTTCTCTGGCTTAGCGTACAACTGCTCATCCCTTAAGATTTGTAACACTACCCTCAGATGCTCCTTATGCTCCATAGGTGTTCTAGAGTATATCAAGATATCATCTATGAACACCACCACAAATTTATCTAAGAAGGGTCTAAAGATCCGATTCATGTAGTCCATGAAAACGGCTGGAGCGTTCGTCACTCTGAAGGGCATCACTACGTACTCATAGTGCCCATACCTTGTTCTAAAGGCTGTCTTAGAAATGTCCTCACTCCTCACTCTAATCTGATGGTACCCCGATCTTAAATCTATTTTGGAAAAGACTGTCGCTCCCCTCAGCTGATCTAACAGGTCATCTATCCTAGGTAAAGGGTACTTATTCTTTATGGTCACTTTGTTTAGCTGCCTATAGTCAACACACAACCTCATACTCCCATCTTTCTTCTTTACCAAAAGAACCGGCGCTCCCCAAGGTGACACACTCGGCCTAATGAATCCCTTATCTAACAACTCCTCTATTTGTTTCTTAAGCTCACTCAACTCTAGAGGTGCCATTCTATAGGGTGCTACTGAAACAGGTCCACTACCAGGCCTAAGATCTATGTTAAACTCGACCTCCCTACTCGGTGGTAAACTAGAGACCTCTTTAGGAAACACATCTAAAAACTCGCATACAACAGGCAATGCCGCTATATCACTTTCAGCCTCTATCCTAGCAGAAAAGAGAAGTATGTATCCCTGAGCCCCCTCAACTAAGTTCTAAGTTCTTGTGACAAGATACAGCAGACAGAAAGCAATCCGACACAGAAGGGTCAACAGACATTGGTTGTGGAAGAAAAGAAATGGTTCGAGAAGAACAATTGATAACAGCATTATTATGTGACAACCAATCCATACCAAGTATGACATCTAGACCCGACATAGGTAAGCATATCAAATCAACATCATAAGACAAGTCTTGGTATATCAAAGAACATTTCAAACAGGCAATAGAAGTTACCAATTTATCTTTTGCAGGGGTAGAAACACACAAATCAAAAGGTAGTTTAGAAACAGGTAACTCTAAATTCTTAACACAACTAAGAGATATGAAAGAATGGGTTGCTCCTGAATCAAACAATATCATAACTTTTCTATCTTTAATAAAACCCATACCTTGGATCAAACCGCCAGACTCCTTCACTTCCTCTCCTTGGATGGTGAAAACTCTTCCTTGGCTCTGGGGTCTGGTCTGAGATAGTCCTCCTCCCTTGCAGACTCTAGCAAAGTGTCCCATCTTTCCACATTTGTTGCAGGAGACTTGCGCCGCGGGGCATGCGCGATCCCCGTGGTTCCAACCACATCTGAAACATCCATCTCCCTTATATGTTTGAGCTCCTTGGACCTACTTACCCTTTGAGATGGTAGGCACTGGTCGCAGGCTCTTCAGAAAATTACCCCCTTTGCTATGAAATTTCTTGCCTTCAACAGAACTCTTCTCCTTTGGCTTCTCCATCTCTAAAGCTTGCATCTTCTGCTCAGCTACCCTACACTTGTTTACCAAGGTGGGGTAGTCCCGAATCTCCAAGATCCCAATAAAATGTTGCATCTCTGGCTTCAAACCTTGCTCAAATTTGATTGCCTTCCAGTCGTCCAAAGGATTATCCCTCAAGTACCGAGAGAACCTTGCCAAGCTTTCAAACTTAGCAACATATTCAGCAATAGACATGTCCCCCTGACGGAGCTGCAGGAACTCTGTTTCCTTCTGAATGCGAACACTATGAGGAAAGTACTTCTCCAAGAAAACTTCCTTGAATCTGTCCCATGTGATTTGAGCGTCCACGGCTAGCAAACCACCCCTAGCACAATTCCACCAGTGCTCCGCATCAGACTCCAGCATATAGGTGGCGAAATCTACTTTCTGCGGATCAATGCACCTCATAACTCGAAAAATCTTCTCTAATTTCAGCAACCACTCTTCTGCCTCAACCGGATCTGTAGTACCTCGGAAGGTTGGCGGATCGTTCTTCCTAAACTCTGACAGTCCCATGTACTGTGGATCCTGAGCTGCAACTGCTCCAACATTATGCACGTTCCCATTGTCCCTCATCTGACGGAGTGTCTCCGTCTGCTCTTGCATGACTCTGGTCATTTCAGCCAGAACTGCTGCAAGTGCATCATTAGCATTAGCCCCACGCCTGTTAGTAGCCATAAATCTGCACACCACCAATCAAACATTGGGTTGATCAGGTCCAAAATCTCAAAGAATAGCATGCAGCATATATAACTCTAACAAGCAGTCCTATGCGCCCATATTTGATTTTGTGAAAAACAACCCAATACCACAGTCCAATTTAGGATTGAACTGCTCTGATACCAAAAAATATAACGCCCCTTGTTACATTAGTAACCCAAGATAATAATTTAAATAAAACAAGGTAATTAAAAAAAATTCCTTAATAAATACTGAATAAGTTCATAATATAATATTAATCCAAAATAATTGTTTATACCAATCCAATAAACAAAAATACATAATAAGTTTTAAACCAAATAACTGGGCGTCTATTACAACTCGCATAAATAAATAAATAAACGGTATTAAAAGTCCTCCTGGCATATGCCATGACACACTAACCCAAGCTACTACTAGAACAAAATCCTCAAGCGTCTGGCTGCTCAACAGGGTCGTCCTCAGTCTCTGAAAACAACACTATTAATGAGATTTATAATCCCAATGAATAGAAATATATTTATAAAAGGTTTTCACAAAAGCGTTGTTCTCAGCCGGCGCGGTAACCGGAAAACTAACCATGGTACCCGCTATTTTCAAAATAATTAAATAAATATTATAAACTCAAATAATGACCATAAACATTCAGCAGCACATCATAAACAAATATATCATAAATTAATATACATATCAAATATTCTCAACATAATTATAGGCCATATGACTTTCAAACTACACATAACAATGGCGTCCCATTGCCTACCTTACTCATGAAGGTATTTCGATGTCACCTTCTCTTTAGTGACATTACACATTTCGATACCAACCATTGTACACTGGTGGTATTACTCATTTCGACATCCCAACGTGTGGCGATGTTACTTTCGATACCCCATCATGGCGGTATTTCATATTTCGACACCCCAATTCATTGGCAGTGTTACTTTCGATACCCCTATCATAGGCGGTATTGCAGCAGACAGCATTCAACATATTAACAGTTATTGAATCATGTCAATATCACAATTATCATCAAATAGTACATTTATAGCATGTCAATTCAACCAAATCACGTATGTATCATATAAATCATATCATCGATCTCAATAATAAATATTTAATTAACAGCAGAAACACCTTAGAAGGAAAACCCCCAAATTTATAAAATCAGGGTTTGACCAAATCAGGATTATTTTCTAAAAAAACGTGTTTTTATAGCATAACCCAAACCCCAAGACAAATTGCACCATGGAAAGGGTGAGAAAAAGTATTTCTACTCACCTCTTGTAGACCTCCAAAAGCCTCAAATATTATCTAAGACAATTCCTAGCGTATCATCAAAAATCTTTGATCTCTTCTCAGTACAATCTTGAATCAGTGAAGCACTCTGGTCTCCTTCTCTCTTCGTTGTTCAGTGCCAGACTGCTATTTTTTTTTTTACTGTTAGCGGCGCTAGAGCTGCGATTCTTTATATTTTGAATTGAAAAAGAGTTGAGCCTTTCATATATATATACGCTGCCCTGTGAATTGATTTGGATGGAATCAAATTTTTAGGTTGCTACCTAATGGGCCCAGGATGATTTTCAAATGCCAAAGAAATTCTTCTTTGGTGAGGCAGCATGTACGTGAATCTTTCACGTTACTATTGCTTCATATTCCTTTTTTTTTTAATTTATTATTTTTTTAATTTTCTAATTATTTTCTATCACAACTTTGTATTTCCTTAGTAATTATTTGAACATTTTCTACACTAAACTTGATATAGCTTAATCTTTTTATTAAATAATTATATTGAAATTTTAGGATGTTACAGGTATAGCATATGGTCTTGTTCCATCACATACCATACTTAATTATCCTTAGTCTTTAACTCTAAGTTAATTACTTTAACTTAGGTTTTCTCGCGTAAAACTTTACGATTTGAGTTGAAAACTCTCTTTGTAAAAAATTCTCTTTGTAAACCAAAACCTTTTCTCGCGAGGCGAATATCAGTTTCGCGATGCGAGGCTGAGAGATTGTATTTACTCCTCAGACAGACCTTCTGGCTCGTGTGGCGAACATCAGTTTCACGACGCGAGGCCGAAAGGCTGTATTTTACTGCTCGAGCTAGGCTTCTGTCTCGTGTGGCGAGAATAGGTTGGCTAGGCGAGTACCTTGTTTTCCCTTTTCCTTGTCTTCTTCATTATTTCTCTTTTTAAAGCACTTAGTTAATTAAATAACCTATGGCTAAAGTAAAAAAAAGACATTTTTCACTTTAGTAAAGCACTTGAATGTTGAAACTTTGTTTGATCTTTGGATCAAAATCTTTTATTGTTCTCCTTTGAAACATAAGCCATTTAAAACACTTTCTTACTTCAAAACTTGAATGTTCAAGAACAACACATGTTCTTCCATCTTTTTCTCACTAAGGCAGCAAACCTCCTCAAAGGGAAAGGGAAGATTTTGCTTCACCAACTAGGCAATTTATAGCTCAAAATGCTCACAAAATTATGACACACAGCATTCACACATCATTGCATCATAATCAAGCATAAAAATCCTTACTTGATCCAGAGATCAAAGTAGGTTTTTCAACATACATGAAAATATTTTTCATCCAATCAACATCATCATAAACATATGATAAAACATACTAAAGCATACACCATTATTGCAAATTTTGTTCTCCAAGAGAACTTTAACAAATAAAGTGGTGAAGCCAAACCAAAGGGTTTCACCCACACAACTTAAATAACCATTTTTACCACCACCAATTTTGGTGTGATAAGGTTCACTCCCCATACCTGTTGATGAAAATTCCTCCGGATCAAATTCGGTCAATCGGTTGCAAACCTCTTGATCACTCGTCCGAATACTCATAACCAACTACAAACAACACAATCAATCAAACATTAACATCAAACAACATAAAAATATCCTATTCACACCAACTAGGGGTTCGGCCCCTCTATGTGAAAATAAGCTAGAGATGTCCAAAAATTCTAATCTCTTGGATGGATGATCCTTAGGTACTCCTAACACTAAAACAAGTCTTATTACTCAAAACTTGAATAAAAAACTCGACCTTTTCAATCATACAAGGTTCGGCCACTTTAAGAAGGAAAGGCTATAAAACTTATTTGATTTCATGCTCTTGGATTATCAAAGAGAATAATGAAAATAGATCATAGAAATTGATTTGGTATTAAAAGGATTTTTTTACACTTTTTTATGAATTTTCAAAGTTTATGATCAAAACTTGGATCTTCATGAATCAAGAGATTCAAGAGATGAAATAGAAAGATTAAGAGAGTTAAGATAGAGTTCATACCTCCTAGAATCAAAGACTAATGAGAAAAGAAACTTGGTTTCACTAAAAACTTCAACTTTTCAAGATCAAAGATAGGTTTTTTTCGAAGAACTTATGAAGAACTCTATGAACTTGGATGAACAAGTGAGAGCATTTTGGTCATTTCAAGTCCAGATATTTCCATAAAGTCGTCATGAGAAGGGCCACGAAATTCAGCTCATATGACTTGATGTGACATCAAGTTTATCCGTTAGCGGGTCCCATTAAATCCCTTCACAGCTCCAAACGTCTCCCGGTTCGAGTATACGCCCGAATATAATATATTATTTATTTTCAGTTTTGAACGTCAAAACGGATTTTAGAAAATATGTAGAGAATTAAATTCTAAGACTTACTGTCTCGTTCGCGAGTCAAAATTAGGTCTTGATAGTAGAAAAACACTACTATCCGTGAAAAACGCAGACCGGGCTCCGTTTGAGTTTTTACCCAAAACTTAACCATAGCGTCCTACGATAATGTAGAGTGTGACTATGGTCTCAGAATATATTATTTCACTCTCTAGACTCTCCAATAAAATACAAACGTTTACATACTGAATAATTATAAAACGCGAAAAAATAGGGGCGTTACAGATTTTGTTTAGATGATAAAGTAAAATTATTTTTAAGTTGTAAATTAAAAGATTTTTGTAGATCTCACACCCAGAACCAATTCTATTTAATGAAAAAGGTAAAAATTCTTACTTATCTTAAAATCGATTCAACGCACCGTAAAATTGATTAATTGAATACACTTTTGGAACCTCCCAGTATAACAACGGAATTTTGATTGGTCAAAGAGGATTTTGATGGTCAAACATGCTTTTGGGGTGAAGACCAAAGAGACACAAAATTATATAAAGAAAAATGCTAACGAGTGCCCTTAGGGCATTATTTAATGAATCAAGAAAGGAAATTTTGTATAAAAAAATGATATATTTTGTAACATCCTAAAACAGAAAAAATAAAATAAAAGGGGGATATATCGATGTACTGTAAGTGTACATCAATGTACAAAAATAAGAAAAGAGCCTGATAGACCTGAAGAACGTAATTTGAAGTTGTACATCGATATGCTATAAATATACATCGATGTGCATAAATAAAATGGACAAATATGTTAATTTTGGAAGCTACATCGATGTACATACATATATACATCGATGTACAATAATAGAATGGAAATACATCGATGTATAACTCCTATACATCAATGTACACGGGTCAGAACGTGAAAGATGATTTAATTACATCGATGTACTACTGTAATACATCGATGTACACCTGGAAAATTCGTAAAACACCGTAAACCAACGTTTCTAACCTTTGAGAGCCTTATAAATTGAAACTAATGACCTATAGGTGCGATTTTAAGAACCCTAATATGTCTAAAAACACTCTGGTGGCTACCATAGGAGATTCAAGGCTCAGAGAGTAGGATTGAGAGGAAGAAGGAGAAGATTCTTGAGAATCTTTCTAGGCTTGATCGTGACAAACGCTTGGAGCTTCTTGGAGATCTTCGAGAGATGAGTAGAAATACTCTTTCTCACCCTTTCCATGGTGCAAATTGATTTGGGATTGGGTTATGTCTTCAAAAGGCGTTTTTGGAAAATAATCATGTGTTGGTCAAATCCTGATTTTACAAATTTGGGGGTTTTTCTTCCAAGGTGTTTCTGTTGTGAATTAAATGTATATTATTTAGATTGATACTATGGTATATATGATGTATACATGATTTGGTTGAATTGACATGCTATATATGAATTATTTGATAATATTGGTGATATTGACATGAATTCAATACCTGTGAATATGTTGAATGCAGTTTGCTGTAATACCGCCTATGATAAGGGTATCGAAAGTAACATTGCCAATGAATTTGGGTGTCGAAATATGAAATACCGCCATGATGGGGTATCTAAAGCAACATCGCCACACGTTGGGATGTCGAAATGAGTAATACCACCAGTATACAATGGTTGGTATCGAAAAGAGTAATGTCACTGAAGAGAATGTGACATCGAAATACCTTCATGAGTAAGGTAGGCAATGAGACGCCATTGTTATGTGATGTTTGGAAGTCATATGACATATGAGGATATTGAGATTATATGATACATGAGGAATTGTTGTGATTGATTATGATGTGCTGCTGAATGTTAATTGTCTTTATTAGTGTATATAATTATTAATTAATTATTTTGAAAATAGTGGGTACCATGGTTAGTTTTTCGGTTATCGCGCCGGTTGAGAACAACGCTTTTGTGAAAACCTTTTATAACTGTATTTATATTCACTGGGATTATATATCTCATTAGTAGTGTTCTTTTCAGAGCTTGAGGATGACCCTATTGAGCAGCCAGATGCTTGAAGACTATATTCTAGTAGTAGCTTGGGTTAGTTTCATGGCATATGCTAGGAGGACCTTTAGTATGGTTTAATAATTTGTTTTCGCGAGCTGTAATAGACATCTGGTTTTGAGGTTTAAAACTTATTATGTATTTCGTTTATTTGGATTGGTATAAACAATTATTTTGGATTATTATTATATTATGAACTTATGCAGTATTTATTTGAGAAAATATTTTAATTACCTTGTTTCATTTAAATTATTATCTTGGGTTACTAGTGTAACGAGGGGCATTACATTTTTGGTATCAAAGTAGTTCAATCCTAAATTGGACTGTGGTATTAGGTTGTTTTTCAATAATCAAATATGGGCGTATAAGACTGCTTGCTAGAGCTACATATGTTGTATGCTATTCTTTGAGATATTGGACTTGATCAATGTAACATCCCAAGAATTAAATAAAGATATAAGAGACTTTAATCTTAGCAAATAAAATTAATAAAGTGTTAGGGAGGCTTAGAGTGGTTGACTTCGAACCTTAAGGGTGGTTTATTGACCAAAAGAATAAAAGGAAGAAGCTTTAAGTTGAAAATCTGTCACAATAGCGTCGGCATGCCCGTGCTGAAAGAGCACGGTCTGAGCCGCGTCGTGCTAACTATTAGC
Organism: Ammopiptanthus mongolicus; assembly: GCA_039655645.1. Taxonomy (NCBI): domain Eukaryota; kingdom Viridiplantae; phylum Streptophyta; class Magnoliopsida; order Fabales; family Fabaceae; genus Ammopiptanthus; species Ammopiptanthus mongolicus. The sequence continues at coordinate 25,843,086 of CM077351.1, forward strand.
ACGATCGTGTCAGAAAATGGATAATATTTGACACTGTTTGTCATGCCCGTGCTCATGTTCGGCATGCCCGTGCCGATAGAGCACGGTCTAAGCCGCACCGTGCTAACTACTAGCATGCCCGTGTCGAAAATTACGCAAACTTTGACGCTGATTGGCACGACCATGCCAATCGAGAGCATGCCTGTGCTCTATGTTAGGATGCGTTAAAAATAGGTTTTAAAAAGAGGGAAGCATGGGTAACCCTATATAAACCAATCCTAATACTCTTAGTGCGGCTGCAAACCCTCTTGGCACTCTAAAACACCTTTATAACGATTGTAGAGCATCTTCATGCTTGGGAGAAGGGGATTGCAACAAACAAGCAACAACAACAACAACAACAACAACAACAACAACAACAACAATAACAAGAAGAGGTAGAAGAAGAAGATGATAAAGAAGAGACAGAAGAATAAGATGAAGAGGTAGAAGAAGAAGATGATGAAGAAGGAGAAAGAGAAAGAGAAGGAGATTCAAGGTTGAGGAAAGCGACATATATGATTCGCCTTGGGTTACGCTTGGAGATTCTTGGAGGTCTTCAAGAAGTGAGTAAAAATAACCTTTTCTCACCCTTCCATGGTGCAAAAGAATTTGGGGAAAGGGGTTTGAATTATATGATGATTTTTAGAGAGATTTCAATGGAAAAATACATGTTTCGGTCAAATCCTATTTTCCAAATTTGGGGGTTTTCATAGAAAACGAAATTAATGTTAATTAGGGAATTTTATGAGATGAATGCTATTGCTATGAATGTTTGTTTATTCGATGTGAATTCTGAAATTCCCTGATGATTGAATTGGTATGTTGCTATATGTCATATATGGTATGTGTTATTAAATGTGATTGATATGCCATGAATGACTGCTATGAAAAGAATGATTTATTGATTGTTTGACATGTACTTAATACTACCACAGCAGCAGTATTAAGGGTTGAGAAAATACCACCATTGTAGGGGTATTGACCTTGTGAAAAACATCATCATTGTAGGGATGTTGACATTACCACCATTGTAGGGGTATTAAGATTGAGAAATATCCCATGGTAGGGGTATCAAAAAGAGAAATATCACCACAGCAGGGATGTCGAAAAATACCACCATAGTAGGGGTCTTGAAACAAGAAACATCACCACAGCAGGGATGTCGAAAAATACCATCATAGTAGGGGTATTGAAATGAGAAACATCGCCACAGCAGGGTTATTGATTTGGTAACTTCACCACAACAGGTGAGGTCGAAACACTCCTCATGAGTAGGGGTGGGCACTGGGACGCCATTGTTGTGTGCTAATGATTGGTAGAATAAGTGCATAGGTTAAATGTACTTGTTGATAATTGAAATATGTGGTGTGTTGGTCTGAATATTTTATATTAATGATAGTATAGAAAATTATATTATTTTCGAAAATAGCAGGCGCCATGGTTGTTTTTCCGGTTACTATGACTACTGAGAATAACACTGTTTGCGAAAATATTTTATAATTGTTTTTATTCATTGGGATTTCCATCTCATTAGAAGTGTTATTTTCAAAGCACGATGATGATATTTCTGAGACCGAGGAGGCTTGAAGACTTGAGAGTTCTTAGTCCTATTTATAGCGTTAAATAAACTTTCTATATCTTTCTCCATAGATCCTTTACTCATACTCAAAAAATTTGGATGATTGATCCAATACCAAAAACTTATGTTTCATAATTTTATAATTCAATTTGTCAATTTAGAATTGACTCTTTTTGGATACAAATTATGATAATTAATGTATAGTATTCCTCGAATCATTCATTGAGAGGTATAAAGGATAAAATTCCTTTAAGTAAGAAATAAAGTTTTTGATCGGGATATGAATCAAACGGAGGATCCCCTAACTATTAAGGGGTCTATAGAACGAATCGCACTTTTACCACTAAACTGTACTCACTACAATGCAATTATTGTATATAAATGGACCATTTGTCAAACAAGGGAATCAGTCGTAATGAAGAAATAGGATCATAAACTTAATTAATAAAAAAATTAATAAATTTATGGAGGATATTTACAATGTTGACATATTTTGCAAGGGGATCTCCTAAGGAAATTAAGAAAAGATGGCTAATTTTATTTTTGGATTTTGTTTTTTTGAAGTTGAAGATGTTTTGGTTTGACAGATACATCTCGACAAAACTACTTAATCCATAACAAAAAAATGCATTGTGAAAGAATCCGCAGTTTCATTCTTTTCTTTCTTTCTTTTTTTTCAAATCAGATACATTCATCTAAATCATTGTTATCCAGGATTCGTGGGAACAAAAAGAACCAAACTAAGTACTGACCTGGGCTGGCTCTGGTTGTATAAAAAGAAACTAAAAAAAATTGGAATAAATTAGATTATTATTTCATATTAAATATATATTTCTATTCTTTATTCAGCTTCTCGAGTATGCAAGGCCTTTTTTTCGTCTTTTTCGGCCTGTTGGTACTTGTCGAATTGAAACTCGATAATCAGAAGATTCGCCAACATTACCTATTTTATTAGTGGATTCGGGGCAACCCCAGGGTAAGTACGTGGTTTCAAATTGCATTTTATAAGCATATGATCCTCAGATAATAAAGAGGGCTTTTTCAGTTGGGGAGAGATGGCTGAGTGGACTATAGCGTCGAATTGCTAATCCGTTGTACGAAATTTTGTACCGAGGGTTCAAATCCCTCTCTTTCCGCACCTTTACCTAATTCATCAATGTTACTGACTGCAATGTTTCAAATAACACAAATAACAGTGGATACCATTATTCCAACTTTCTTGGATATTATTCCAACTTTCTTGGATATGGATTGATTCTCTTTCCTAATTTCTTTCTGTAATACGAAAAATACTGGAAAAAGTGGGCAAGGAATGAAAATCTTCCTATATCTATGTCTATGATACATGAATGGAAAAAATCTACTCGGATCAAAATAAATTCTTGTTATTTTAGTTAGGTTTAAGCCTGATGAGAATAATACTCTACAACCAGCAATTCATTTATTTTCAAACCAAACCATTTACTATCTATTATTTGATTAACTAATCCTTTATATTGGAATGGGTGAAGAGTCAAATTGTTTGGCAATTCCTCACGGGGGGCTAAATCAAGATAATTTTGAACCAGAGCTCTAGATTTTGGTTCATCCTTCACTATAATGATATCTTGAGGTTTGCAGCGATAACTTGGTATATTTACCATACGACGATTAACTAAAACATGTCTATGGTTAGCTAATTGGCGGGCTTGAGAAATAGTCGAAGCCATGTCCAATCGAAAAAGTATGTTATCCTAACGCATTTCAAGTAATTGTAGTAAAACCTGACAGGTTGACCCTTTAGCTTTTCCGGCGATACGAATGTATTTAAGTAATTGTTGTTCTGTAAGACCATAATGAAAATGCAATTTTTGTTTTTCCTCTAAACGAATACGATATTGAGATTTTATACTGGAGCGCGATTGGTTTCTAAGTTCGCTTCCGACTGTAACTGTAGGCCTTTTACTAGTTAGTCCTGGTAAAACTTCCAGATGGCGTATTTTTTTGAAACGAGGCTCTCTGTAACGTGACATAAAAACTCCTTTTGTGAAAATTTCATAAATCGAAATTAAAACTAAACTAAATGACACAAATATGATAAATTAAGTGAAATCTACTAAATAAAGTATTGTACTATACAAAGAAGAATTAGATGAATTCTATCAATATCCGAACCTTATTATATTGAATATAGAAAATCAAATGGTAGGTTTTTTTTCTTGATTTGTTCTACAGAGATCGAACTCCCTCAATTTTTTTATTCCTCAAAAATTATGTAAAAAACCAAAACAAATAAAGAAAACCCGGCTATTGGAATCAAACTGATGACCATCGCATTACAAATGCAATGCTCTAACCTCTGAGCTAAGCGGGCTCACATAACACAGAAATTGCGCATGCATAGGAATTTAATAAGCTAAGCTATTGGGATCTTATTTATTTACTGTTTATTATAAGCTATTCCTAACATAATTAATTATTACGAACATATAAAAAGCTATAGAATATTAAATATTTAATATATCTTTGATATTCTAGGACATAACATAAAAACGAACAAAACAATTTGAAGATAACGATTAATAGTTCATAGAAAAGATTTCGATATATCTATTTCTCAAATAATTTATCAAATATATGTTTATCAATAAAACAATATCTTAATCTTAATTAGTTTATTATAGTGTATAGTAAGATTTTCCTTTTTCAGTTTTTACAATTCAAATCAAATATATTTACTTTGTTTTTTTATTAAAACAAAAAGGAATAATATAATAATTAATCTATTTTTGTGTATACATATATTGTTAATTTATAATATATAGTTACATAGTATATCTATATAGATATATTTTATATTATTTATATATTCTATAATATTTCGATATTATGAATATTTCTATATTATAGAATGTTTTATATTTATATTATAAATTTAAAGTATCTTCTATTTATATAATACAATAGTATAGCATTAGAATTTATAATAAAATAATGAAGAATTAGATTACAATAAATAATAATTTCTATTACAATATTCTTATACATTAAGATTAAATATGTATAATGCATAGATTTATCCATTAGAATTCTAAAAAATTGGATTTTCAAAGTTATTTTTTTAAATAATTAGTAATTTGAATAAAATATCGAATTACTAGTTCATTAGATATAATCAAAAAATATTCAAATTACTAAATGAATAAATGTATAACTAGAATTTAATCTAATGGTTTTTTATAACCATTAGATTAGTTATAGCTATAGGCTATTCTAAATTAATAAGTGGATTTTTTATTAAAAAAAAAAAAGAATCGACCATTCGAGTACTCTAAATTGCATGAAAAAATGATAGGGGGCATATAAAATAGATAGAAATTTGGTATATATCTATGTATATTGAATTGTGAATACAGAAATAATAGAATCATTTTTTATTCGACCAAATATGAGTATCCGATATAGTGGATGAAAGAGAATAAATCAAATAGGAGGAAACATCTTTCAATATAGGAATCAGTATTAAATCAATTCAACAGTTCTGGCATAATTTTCATAATTTAAATGAAAAAAGGATCCTAATGAGATCCCAATTTAAAACAAAAGGGGGGTATGGCGAAATTGGTAGACACTACGAACTTAATTGGATTGAGCCTTGGTATGGAAACTTACCAAGTGATAACTTTCAAATTCAGAGAAACCCTGGAATTAACAATGGGCAATCCTGAGCCAAATCCTATTTTTCGCGAAACAGTTCATAAAGTGAGCATAAAGCGAGAATAAAAAGGATAGGTGCAGAGACTCAATGGAAGCTGTTCTAACAAATGGAGTTGACGACATTTCCTTTCGCACTAATTCTAATTAGGGAATACTGAAATATTATTTCAATTGATTAGTGAAGACCAAAAATATCTATTTGTGAATATTTATATCACAAATAAATGAAAGATGTGAAGCAAATCATTTCTAAGTTGAAGAGAAAGAATTGAATATTCATTGATCAAATCATTCATTCCATACATAGTCTGATAGATCTTTTGAAGAGCTGATTAATCAGACGAGAATAAAGATATAGTCTCATTCTACATGTCAATACCGACAACAATGAAATTTATAGTAAGAGGAAAATCCGTCGACTTTAGAAATCATGAGGGTTCAAGTCCCTCGATCCCCAAAAGGCCTGGTTAACTCTCTAATTATTTATCCTAAATCCTATTTTTTTTTTTAATTCGTTACATATCTTATTCATTCTATTCTTTCACAAATGGATCTGAGTAGAATTTTTCTTTTTCTTATCACAATCGCAAGTCTTGGATTGGGATATGTTTGGAATATGTAATTGAATATATATATATATATATATATATATATATATATATATATATATATACACGTACAATTTTTATGATAAACGTACAAATTAACATCTTATCCTTGAGCAAGGAATCCTCATATGAATGATTAACAATACATATTGTGACGTCCCCAAGTCCCACTCGAGGAAATCCCATTATTTTAGAACCCAAATATACTATTAATTATAACTCCACGATTACGCGCTTATTAAAACAACGATAACATATGATCAATTTAAAAGCGCACAATATCAGAGTAAACACAACGGGATAAACGAAACATCCACATGCAGTACTGATATGTATATGTATACATGGTGGTCCCATCAGTAGGGCTAAGTAGTAATACAGACGAAAATACATAAAAAACTGCAAACATAAACAAAGTACATCCAAGGACCTCCAAAAGAAATTCTCATGGCTCACCAGCACTCTCCCCAGCCCACTCTCGAAATACATGAAAACCTTTCCACACAATCCTAGAGATGCACTGGCTGGCTCTCACCCTTAGGGGTGAGGATCCCCTAAGCTACCCTATCCCTCTCCATGAGTGCGCCTGTAAACCTGCATAGGCTCATACTTGGATGAGGAACTCGACACTACAATCCTATGCCTCTGAGCTGCCCTCAGGTACCGCTCCGTAAGCCTGCGCTGTCCTCGGTGGATGAAGCCTCTCCTGCTAGATACTACAGAAGATTGGGGTGCCACCCACAAGTAGTCCCGCTCTCTTTGCCTCGGAGGGTGCCACATCCGAAGGAAAGGAAGAAACCGGTACATGCGATAAGGTCCGGTGATGTCCACATATGGTGGTGTGCCGCTCCAGAAGATCAAGCTGACAGGTCCAGTGTAGACGGCCAAAAAGGTCGAGGGGTCCACATGCCATCCCCTCTCATCATGGTAGACTATCTCAATGTCCCCCAGCACGGCATCCGCGGTGGCCCCGCGATAAACGGGTGAAGCCTCGGGTCCATTCTGATCCTCCGCTAACTGATCGTCTGTCCGCAAAACCGAACATATAGCACACACAATTATCTCTCAACATCACGACACCACGGTCATTCCCTAACTAGATGTACACATACTCTTTCTATGTATGCCAACTTATACTAAACACCCTACTAAGGGCAACATCACGTCCGCATATCGGATGCAAGTTGGTTCGTTACGATAATCCGTTCCGCTCGCCGTGACCTATAAGAGTGCATCACCGCTCAACTGTCCCAGACAAAAAGGGTTAACTGGGCCTCATCGGAAGATCAACCGGCAACTGGAAAGACTCAGGGTCCAGTCGGGATAGTAGGACGTGCCTAGGACCGCCACGACATGATAGGCGCTACCATACCGGTCTCATGTGGGTAAACCTATGTCCAGTGTATCCCCAAGATCACTTAGACCTACCCTTCCGTTTTTCGCACCTGCACTCGGTGCACCAACCTCATATGCCTCATAGCATACGGCTCGCCACTTGGCATCAAATGCATATGCTATGCATTTCACCCATCTCTCTTGAGATGATATTACAACACATGCAAACTTGCTCTTAGCAAAATGAGCTCCAAGCTCCATAGGTACACATACGAGCTCCAAGCTCCACTGTAATCACACGAGCTCCAAGCTCTACTTGTACCCATATGAGCTCCAAGCTCCCATTATGACCTTATGAGCTCTAAGCTCCACTATACCTCAAATCTCAATCATCAGCTCAAACAGTCATGCTAAACTTCAGAATCTTATACATACAAGCATTTCCAAACATAACGCAACAGTCATCATTTATCAACATGCTCCATAAAGCAATAAATAGCAAACATACCACATGCCATTATCATCAACATATCATGCATCTCTTGCAACTAACAAATATCATAAATAACAGATACGCATATCTCAACACAAGCACATATTATCATGCATCACAAATCTGCTAACCTAAGGTATCAAACATAACGGTGATAGCCCAAAGTAGGCTAAACCTAGGGTTTAGGTACTTTGTCAGGGCTCAACCTCACGTAGGGTTTAGGTTTCCCCCATACACATAAAACATACAATATAGCTGTATGGACTACTCTTGCCTCCCCGACGTGTGTAACTCTTTCTCCCCACCTGACAGCAAATATGGTGACAATCATGAACACAACGAGCACTCCTTTGCTCCTCTCCTTGCCTCATAGCCGCAGCCCACCTGCTCCAACGGTTCTGTACGCAACTTCCAAACTTGCCCTCGGCTTACCTTTGTCGGATCACAAAAGTAACTGGTAGAATTGGAGTAGGAGTCGTGCTGATCACAAAAACACGATCGGAATTGGAATTGGACTAATGAACGGATCACAAACTTGACTCAAAGCTTGGAACTGTCTCTAGAACTCTCAACCTTGAACTCTCTCTGTCTCTGTAAATTTTGTAAACTCCTCCTCGATGAAAATGATGAAGTATATATAGGAAAAGTTTCTACTGTCCACACTTTAGCGTTGGAATTCTCCATGCTTTAGCGTTCCAACACTTGAGCGTTGCTTTCCTCAACGCTTGAGCGTTGACGTTTCCTCACTGCCAAGGCACCGCCCATCACGTGCCAGCCGCGACGCGTAACCAACACGTGTCATTTTACGTCCCATCATTGCCAGTCACTGGTCAGAGTGTCCACGCTAGAGCGTTATCACGCTTGAGCGTTTCACTAGTGCACGCTGGAGCGTTCTGCTCCTGATCCTTTATTCTTTATTCTTCTCTCATCCAATTCAACTCTACTCTTAACATACACTCTATACACACTTTCAAGTTATGGAAATAATTATCAACAACATATAAATACCCAATCTACCTTAATTACGGTTTCCGAAAGCTAGGATGTTACATTACCACCTCCCTTAAAGAGAATTTCGTCCCCGAAATTCCTCTTTCATACCTGTAAACAAAGACGGGTACTGTTGGCGCATCTGAGCCTCTCTTTCCCATGTTGAATCTCTGGTTACCGGGTCCCGTTCCACTCTCACCAAAGGAATCTGTTTACCGCGAAGGTCCTTGATCCTTCTATCCACTATCCGATCAGGTAAATCCTCGTATTCAAAGTTTTCTCTTAACTGGATTAATTCGGGTTCTAATACATGCGATGGATCAGGGTAGTACTTTCTAAACTGGGATACGTGAAAAACATCATGAAGTCTTGACAAGCTAAGTGGTAAGGCTATTGGTAAGCCACTGGACCAATTCGGCGAAGATTTTGAAATGGTCCTATAAATCTGGTGTAAGCTTTCTGGATTGAATTGCCCTACCAATACCAGTCCTTGGAGTAACTCTTATAAATACATGATCGCCCTTCTGGAATTCTAAAGGTGTCCTCCGCTTGTCAGCATAGCTCTTCTGTCTATCCCTTGCGGTTTTCATCTTTTCCCAGGTCAACTTGACTTGTTCTATTGTCTGTTGTACTAACTCAAGTCCTAATAACTGATTTTCTCCAATTTCATACCAACACAACGGAGCCCTGCACTTCCTCCCATACAAAGCTTTATACGATGCCACCCAATACTTGAGTGATAACTGTTGTTGTAGGTAAACTCAATCAAAGGAAGAAAATCGTCCCAACTTCCCGTGTGTTCCAACACACACGCTCTTAGCAAATCTTCCAATGATTGAATCGTCCGTTCTGATTGACCATCTGTTTGGGGATGATAAGCAGAACTCAACCTTAACTTAGTTCCCAATGCTCCATTTAAGCTTCTCCAAAACCTTGAAGTAAACCTTGGGTCTCGGTCCGAGATAATACTCGAAGGCACACCATGCAGACGTACCACCTCTCTGATGTAAATCTGAGTCAGCCTCTCCAGAGAATAATTCTGATTGATCGGCAGGAAATAAGCACATTTCGTCAACCTATCTATGATGACCCAAATTGCATCACACTTCTTCTGGGTAACCCAGAAACAAAGTCCATTGCAATACTGTCCCACTTCCATTCCGGAACATCCAATGATTGCAACAATCCTACTGGCTTCTGGTGTTCAACCTTCACCTTTTGACACACCAAACAATATAGGACATAAGCCGCCACTTCTTTCTTCATCCTTGGCCACCAGAATAACTTCTTCAGGTCCTGATACATCTTAGTAGCTCCTGGATGAAAACTCAACTTGTTCTTGTGTGCTTCTTCCAAAATCATATTCGTAACTTCTCTATCCTCAGGCACACAGATTCTGTCACCAAACCTGATGAGACCATCTGAACCCCTTTTAAACTCAAATGTCTCACCTTCCTCGATCGACTGGTTAACCTTCTTAAGGTACTCATCCTCAACTTGCCTTTTCCAAAGCAGATTCAGGAAATCGCTAGTAACCTCGATCATCCCAAGATTCATCTTATCCTCGATGAATTCCATATCCAGATTCAAATCCCTAAACTTTTCTAGCAACTCAAGCTCTCGTATCATCATCGTAGATACGTATAGGGACTTCCTACTAAGCGCATCCGCTATGACATTCGCCTTGCCTGGAGTATAGCAGGTCGAATTCATAGTCCTTTATGAATTCCATCCAACTCCTCTGCCTCATGTTCAACTCCTTCTGGTCGAACAAATACTTTAGGCTCTTATGGTCGCTAAATATGTTGAATTTAGCACCATACAGATAGTGTCTCCATATCTTCAATGCAAACACTATTGCAGCTAGCTCTGGATCGTGAGTCGGATAGTTCCGTTCATGCACTCTCAACTGCCTGGAGGCATACGCCACCACTTTTCCTTCTTGCATGAGGACACAACCCAAACCTTGATAAGACGCATCACAACATACGTCGAAATGTTCGAACGGATTTGACAAAACCAACACCGGCGACGTGGTTAACCGACGCTTCAGTTCCGAGAAACTTTGCTCACAAACTTCCGTCCACTCAAACGCCTTCCCTTTTCTCGTCAATTGCGTCATAGGCAATGCAATCTTAGAGAATCCTTCTATAAACCGCCTGTAGTAGCCCACCAAACCAAGAAAACTACGAACCACGCCCACAGACTTCGGGCTTTCCCATTTAACCACTGCTTCAACCTTAGCAGAATCCACCATGATTCCATCCTTATTAATCACGTGTCCTAGAAATTGTGCTTCTTCCAACCAGAACTCATACTTAGATAGCTTCGCATATAACTGCCTATCCTTCAATACTTGTAGCACTACTCGAAGATGGTCTTGATGTTCCTCTATACTCGGAGAGTAAATAAGGATGTCATCGATAAACACGACAACAAACTTGTCTAGGAATAGTCGAAATATCCTGTTCATATAATCCATGAACACAGCCGGAGCATTAGTCACACCAAACGACATAACCAAATACTCGTAATGCCCATACCGACTTCGAAAAGCAGTCTTCGGTATATCCTCCTTCCTCACTCTGATTTGATGATAGCCAGATCGCAGATCGATCTTGGAAAACACAGTTGCTCCCCTCAACTGATCCATCAAATCATCTATCCTTCGCAATGGATACTTATTCTTTATCGTCACTTTATTGAGCTAACGATAGTCCACACTTAACCTTGAACTCCCATCCTTCTTGTTGACGAACAGTATCGGAGCTCCCCATGGCGACGCACTAGGTATGATGAATTCCTTACCTAGCATCTCATCCAACTATTTCTTCAATTTTACCAACTCTGCTGGAGACATTCGATAAGGTGTTATCGAAATAGGTCCAGTTCCTGGTACAAGGTCTATGGTAAATTCGATCTCCCTTTCCGGTGGTAGCCCTGGAACATCATCCGGAAATACCTCAGGAAATTCACGCACAATCAGCAACGCTACCACGTTCAGAGTTTCCTTCGCTTCCAAGGAGAACAACACCATACACTCTCCATATCAACACCCTTCGGAATACTTTCATTAGCAAGCGTCAATCCAGATTGCTCAGAGAAACAAAGAGTCTTATTTGAACAGTCCAGTATCACATGGTTAGCAGAAAGTCAATCCATACCTAAAATAACATCAATCTGCTGCATAGGCAGGCAGACTAGGTCAACAATGAAATGTCTGTTTTCTATTGTAATAGGGCATTTCAAGCATACAAAGAGAGTAGTCAATGAATCACCAGTAGGTGTGGAAACAGTAAGGTCATATGGTAAGGATGAAACTGGCAACCCTAAATGATCCATGCACTCCATAGAAATGAATGAATGAGTAGCTCCTGAATCACACAACACAGATAAGAGCTTGTCTGAAACTAAACACTTACCTTGAATCAGATCTGGACATCGAGAGGATTCTCCCCTCACGGCAAACACTCTTCCCATGGCTTGCAGTCTCGCCGTCTATCCAGTCACACTAAACGGTCGTGCATTCCCTTGTCTACAGTCCTTAGCCATGTGCCCTTGCTTTGCACATGCATAGCAAGTCATGGTCCTCCCGGGCGCCTGACTAGTGCAATCTTAAGCCATGTGTGGTCCCCCACACTTGAAACAACCTTGCAACCCCTGTGTTGCACTCGGTTCTTGACTTCCAGCCTCTCCAGCCCTCTGCGCTGGTCTCTGATATGGCCCCCCGCCACTCTAAAATCTTCCACCTCTACCTCTCTGGTTATTGCGGAAAGGTCCTACGCTCCTGGTTGCCACCTCTCTTCTCCTTTCGATGTTCTCAATTGTCGAACACCGATCCAGCATGTCAGGAAATACAGAAATCCCCAACGGTACTATAGCCTTCTGAATCTCATATTTCAGACCATCTTCAAACCTGCGGCACATCCATTACTTGTTCAGATACCGCTAATAAAACTATGAGAATTTAAGCGTCGCCTCAAACCTTGCTACATATTCCCCGATTGTCATGTTACCTTGCTTCAGACTCTGGAACTCCTTGTCTTTTTCCCTCCTGGTCATCTGAGGCAAATACTTCTCCAAGAAACATTCTCGGAACAGTCCCCAAGTTACGGCTCTTCCTTCAGCTTCAAACAGTCTCTGCTTCCCTTTCCACCACATCTCTGCTCCTCCCACCAACATGAAAGAAGCATAAGAAACCTTCTGGACTTCATCACAATGTGTCGCTGCAAAGATCTTTTCCAACTCTTGAATCCACAACTCTGCCCCCTCGGGGTTGTAGTCCCCATTGAACTGAGGAGATAAGATACAGGAGATAAGATATATACAAGAAATACAGGGAGATAAGATATACAGCACATCTATAATAGGGATGATGCAATGCAAAGCATATAGCACACACAATCATCTCTCAACATCACGACACCACGGTCGTTCCCTAACTAGATGTACACACACTCTTTCTATGCATGTCGACTGGTACTAAACACCCTACTAAGGGCAACATCACGTCTGCATATCGGACGCAAGTTGGTTCGTTTCGGTAATCCGTTCCGCTCGCCGTGACCCATAAGAGTGCATTACCGCTTAACTGTCCCAGACAAAGAGGGTTAACTGGGCCTCCTCGGAAGATCCACCGACAACTAGAAAGACTCAGGGTCCACAGGATAGTAGGACGTGCCCAGGACCGCCACGACACAATAGGCACTACCATGCCGGTCTCATGTGGGTACACCTGTGTCCAGTATATCCCCTAGATCACTCAGACCTACCCTTCCGTTTTCCGCAGCAGCACTCGGTGCACCAACCTCGTATGCCTCGTAGCATACGGTTCTCCACTTGGCATCAAATGCATATGCTATGCATGTCATCCATCTCTCTTGAGCTGATATCACAACACATGCAAACTTGCTCTTAGCAACATGAGCTCCAAGCTCCATAGGTACACATACGAGCTCCAAGCTTCACTTGTACCCATATGAGCTCCAAGCTCCCATTATGACCTTATGAGCTCCAAGCTCCACTATCCTTCAGATCTCAATTATCAGCTCAAACATCCACCACGGGGTCAAAGCCCTAATCATGCTAAACTTCCGAATCTCATACATACATGCATTTCCAAACGTAATGCAAAAGTCATCATTTATCAACGTGCTTCATAAAGCAATAAATAACATACATACCAACATGCCATTATCATCAACATATCATGCATCTCTTGCAAATAACAAATATCATAAAAAATAGGTACGCATATCTCAACACAAGCACACATTATCATGCATCACAAATCTGCTAACCTAGGGTATCAAACATAACGGTGATAGCCCAAAGTAGGATAAACCTAGGGTTTAGGTACTTTGTCAGGGCTCAACCTCACGTAGGGTTTAGGGTTCTCCCATACACATAAAACATACAATACAGCTATATGGACAACTCTTGCCTCCCCGACGTGTGTAACTCTTTCTCCCCACCTGATAGCGAATATGGTGATAATCACGAACATAACGAGCACTCCTTTGCTCCTCTCCTAGCCTCACATCCGCAGCCCACCTGCAACAACGGTTCTGTACGCAACTTCCAAACTTGCCCTCGGCTTACCCTTGTCAGATCACAAAAGTAAACCGGTAGAATTGAAGTAGGAGTCGCGCTGATCACAAAAACATGATCGGAATTGGAATCGGACTAACGAACGGACCACAAACTTGCCTCAAAGCGTGGAACTGTCTCTAGACCTCTCGGCCTCGAACTCTCTCTGTCTCTGTAAATTTTGTAAACTCCTCCTCAGTGAAAATGATGAAGTATATATAGCAAAAGTTTCTACTGTCCACGCTTTAGAGTTGGAATTCTCCACGCTTTAGCGTTCCAACACTTGAGCGTTGTCTTCCTTAACGCTTGAGCGTTGACGTATCCTCACTGCTAAGGCACCGCCCATCATGTGCCAGCCTCGATGCGTAACCGACACGTGTCACTTTACGTCCCATCACTGCCAGTCACTAGTCAGAGGGTCCATGCTTGAGCGTCCAAAGCTCTCCACGCTAGAGCGTTATCACGCTTGAGCGTTCCACTCGTGCACGCTTGAGCGTTCTGCTCCTGATCCTTTATTCTTTATTCTTCTCTCATCCAATTCATCCCTACTCTTAACATACACTCTAAACACACTTTCAAGCTATAGAAATAATTATCAACAACATATAAATACCCAATCTACCTTGATTACAGTTTCCGAAAACTGTGATGTTACACATACAATACATAATGATTACTATTACTGAAACTTAAAAAGAAAATTAAAAGAAAATAAAATTAAAACGAAAAAGTCGTTTTTTAGTTTACATAGACTCATTGACATATAGTCAAGTAATCTCTTAAAATGGGGATGGTGCATCAAGAATGGTTGGTCAGGATAGCTTAGCTGGTAGAGCAGAGGACTGAAAATCCTCGTGTCACCAGTTCAAATCTGGTTCCTGGCACACAAATTAGATAAGAACTTGTTAGATGTTCTAATTGGATTTCGTGAATTGTTTCGTCAATCATGTTAGCGCAGCCCAGAATCCCTTTTTGACTTTGTACCATCGATTCCACTAATATTATAGTATTCTTCTTATCTTGGTGAATAATACAAAAAATTAGATAATACAAGAAGAATTAGTGAACAATAATGAAATAATTCCTTCATATTGAAATAATTCATCCCTACTCTTAACATACACTCTAAACACACTTTCAAGCTATAGAAATAATTATCAACAACATATAAATACCCAATCTACCTTGATTACAGTTTCCGAAAACTGTGATGTTACACATACAATACATAATGATTACTATTACTGAAACTTAAAAAGAAAATTAAAAGAAAATAAAATTAAAACGAAAAAGTCGTTTTTTAGTTTACATAGACTCATTGACATATAGTCAAGTAATCTCTTAAAATGGGGATGGTGCATCAAGAATGGTTGGTCAGGATAGCTTAGCTGGTAGAGCAGAGGACTGAAAATCCTCGTGTCACCAGTTCAAATCTGGTTCCTGGCACACAAATTAGATAAGAACTTGTTAGATGTTCTAATTGGATTTCGTGAATTGTTTCGTCAATCATGTTAGCGCAGCCCAGAATCCCTTTTTGACTTTGTACCATCGATTCCACTAATATTATAGTATTCTTCTTATCTTTGTGAATAATACAAAAAATTAGATAATACAAGAAGAATTAGTGAACAATAATGAAATAATTCCTTCATATTGATAGAGATAGGAGACAAAATTTACATGGATATAATAAGTCTTGCTTGGGCTGCTTTAATGATAGTCTTTACATTTTCCATTTCCCTCGTAGTTTGGGGAAGAAGTGGACTCTAATGGTACTTCTAATTGAGTTAAGGGATCAAACTGTATCAATTGTTTTATAATTTAGGTTCTGAAATTTTTTTTAACTATTGAATTTAAATATTTAATTGATACTAATCAAATGACTAATTGAATTCAAATATATCTGCATTTCGGAATTCTATTGTATTCTAGTGGTGTAATGTACTCTATGGATAATATAGAAATAGAAAACACTCTTTAAATCAAACAAATATTTGAATTATTCCCATGTTTGTATTTTGAAAATCAAGGGAATTCAAATAAATTGAATCCTATTCCTTCCGAATTGTTCCTAAGATTTCTATTTCGATGAATTGGCTCTTACTAAAGTTATATCTGGAAAATCGGGAACCGCGGACCCCCCTCCCTACTCGATTTTTTTGTCCCCTCCCTTTTTTATTTGCAAAGAAGTGAAAATAGTTGTGTTCTTAATTCTCGCTATTTCTTATATTCATGGACCCAATTCAATTCAGCGGGATCTTTCATTCACATTTTTTTCCATTAAGAGAGTTTTATAAAACTCTTGGACTCCCGAATTTGGAGTATCCTATGTAATGGTCTGGACTGCTTTCAGGATTGCAGACTGTCCCCACAAACCAACACGGGTCTTTTCAGCGTGCTTTGTCTTCACTCATATGCTTCCTAGGAAAACTTCCCAGGAGGTCACCCATCCCAGAATTGCTCCAAGTCAAGCACGCTTAACTTTGGAGTTCTTAAGTGATAGGCTACCAAAAAGAAGATGCATCTTGTTTGTATAGGTTGTACCAATCAATTCTTATAAGCCTTCCTTCAACTGTACAGTCCCATACCTGCACAACCTCGGGATCCCTCTCTTTCCGATGTGTATCCCGTTCATCTATGTGTCCCTTTGCCTAGAAGTCTGCCAGGAGCCGCTCCTTGTCCGTGCCTCAAGCACCAACGATCACTTCCCACCCTCGTCAGCCTCAGGCGTCACATGCCCACCAGCTTCCACCTGGTTCGTCCCTGAACCACATCGTACTAGGATAGGTCCGCTCTGATACCATCTGAATCAAACAGTACAGTTAAGGTTTTACTTCCCATGACACACTGACCTTGGATTAAGTCTTCATTTTGAGAAGCTTCAGCGCCGCTCACAGTATAGACTCTGCACTTTGCCTTAGGCCTTGCTGCTTGGACATTGTTGATAGAATGTTCAGCTTTCGGTTGCACACATTCACGTGAAATATGTCCCGGCTTCCCACACTTGAAGCATATAATCCCCTTGATTGAGCAGTCTCTTGTGACATGATTACTCTTCCCACACTTCATACACTTGTTTGGGGCGTTTCCAGATTGACTGAAACCCCCACTGCTTCCTTCCACAGAACGTTGCTGTTGATCTTGTTGCTTCGAATACGGCTTCCATCGAGATTTGTTGTCACGACCACTGTTTCCTATGTGGAACTTAGTCGGTCCAGAACTCTGCCCCCGCTTGTCCTTATTAGGCTCCAAGCTCTCGATCAGACGACACTTCTCCATCAGCCTTGGAAAAACAGAAATTTCCAGAGGAACTACAACCCTTTTCAAATTGATCCTCAGACCCCCTTCGAACTTCCTGCATTTCCATTCTTCTCTTGGGCTGTCCAGAAAATAATTCGAGAACTTCGCCAAACTCTCGAATTTGGCCCTATACTCAGCTACAGTCATTCCCCCTTGTCTCAGCTGGAGGAACTCCATTTCTTTCTTGTGCCTTGTACTCGCAGGAAAATACTTTTCCGGGAACTTTCCCTTAAAAGCATTCCAGTCCACAGATTTTTGATCATGAATCAGCATCTGACGGGATCCTTCCCACAAGTATTCAGCATCCTCCACCAGCATATAAGTTGCGTAGACCACCTTGTCATTCTCAGTACACCTCATAGCTCCAAAGATTTTCTCCAACGTCTGGATCTAATGCTCAGCTAGCTCAGGATTGAACTCACCCTTGAACTGTAGTGGGTTCCTACGGAGGAATTCGTCCAGTCCTCTACCCCCAGCAGCTTTTTTGTCACGTTGAACCATCGCAGTAGACATTTCCGGTATGGTGTTCACAGCAGCATTCAGGTTTTGAGCAGCCATTGCTACCTTCAAAACCAGAATTGTCAAATTCAAGAGACCACAACACAGTTAAATCAAACAACATTATCTTCCTTGCGGAGATAATAACAGAGAAACATATAGAGAACACAACACAAACAAGACAGACCATAACCTACAAACCCCATAAAGACTCAGCCAACTCTGATACCAAATAATGCAATAAAGGAATGCGTTGCACCTGAATCAAACAGTACAGTTAAGGTTTTACCTCCCATGACACACTGACCTTGGATTAAGTCTTCATTTTGAGAAGCTTCAGCCACTCACAGTATAGACTCTGCCCTTTGCCTTAGGCCTTGCTGCTTGGACATTGTTGACAAAATGTTCAGCTTTCAGTTGCACACATTCGCGTGAAATATGTCCCGGCTTCCCACACTTGAAGCATATAATCCCCTTGATTGAGCAGTCTCTTGTGACATGATTACTCTTCCCACACTTCATACACTTGTTTGGGACATTTCCAGACTGACTGAAACCCTCCACTGATTCCTCCCACAGAACGTGGTTGTTGATTTTGTTGCTTCGAATACGACTTCCATCGAGATTTGTTGTCACGACCACCTTTTCTATCCAATCTTCATAATGTTTTTCATGTTTCGCAATTACGAAAATATATTTCGGAACCCAGTCATGTCATAGAGTCTGATTTTGTACAGCTAAAGGATAACCTGACCTATGAAACACTACCGGTTAAAATCGAGGACAGAAGGATAAAGCAACTGCGAGGGAAGGAGATAGCTTTGGTCAAAGTTATCTGGTACGAGACGACAGGAGATGCTACCTGGGAAAGAGAAGAGGACATGCGACGACAACATCCGAGTTTGTTTTAAGAGGTACGTTAAATTTTGAGGACGAAATTCCTTTAAGAGGGGTAGGAATCTAACGTCCCGATTTTCAAGTTTTATAATTATTCAGTATTTAAATATTTGTATTTTATTAGAGGGTCTAGAGAGTGAAATAAAATATTCTGAGACCATAGTCATGTTCTACGCTATCGTAGGAAGCCATGGTTAAGTTTTGGGCAAAAACTCAAATGGAGCCTGGTCTGCGTTTTTCACGGATAGTGGTGTTTTTCTACTATCAAGACCTAATTTTGACTCGTAAACGAGACAGTAAGTCTCAGGATTTAATTCCTTACATATTTGTTAAAATCCGTCCTGACGTCCAAAAGTGAGAATAATATATTATTTTCGGCCTTATAAACGTTCGGGAATTTGACACTCGGGAAAGGGTGTTGCATCCTACTTTCACGCAATTCACAGGGTTCAATAAGCAATCAATATTTCACAATCAAGGATGTAGTACTCTTTGTAGTAGCGGTTCTTATATATCGTATTAACAATTGAAAGATGGTCGAAAGAAAAAATCTCTATTTGACAGGGCTTCTTCCTATACCTATGAATTCCATTGGACCCAGAAATCATACATTAGAAGAATCTTTTGAGTCTTCCAATATCAATAGGTTGATTGTTCCGCTCCTGTATCTTCCAAAAGGAAAAAAAAACCTGTGAGAGCTCTTTCCTGGATTCGAAAGAGAGTACTCGGGTTCTCCCAATAACTAAAAAGTGTATCATGCCTGAATCTAACTGGGGTTTCGCGGTGGTGGAGGAACTGGATCGGAAAAAAGAGGGATTCTAGTTGAAAGATATCTAATGAAACTGTCGCTGGAATTGAGATCTCATTCAAAGAGAAAGATATAAAATATTTGGAGTTTCTTTTCATATATTATTTGGATATGGATGATCCGATCCGCAAGGACCATGATTGGGAATTGTTTTATCATCTTTCTCCGAGGATGAGGCGAAACATAATCAAGATAATTATGTATTTACAAAATAACGTCTCAATTCATCCTATTTCATCAGATCCGGGCTGTGATATGGTTCCGAAGGATGAACTGGACAGTTCCAATAAGATTTCATTCTTGAACAAAAATCCATTTTTTGGTTTATTTCATCTATTCCATGACCGGAACACGGGGGGATATGCGTTACACCATTATTTTGAATTAGAAGAGAGATTTCAAGAAATGGTAAATCTATTCACTCTATCAATAATCGAGCCGGATCTGGTGTATCATAAGGGATTTGCCTTTTCTATTGATTCCTCCAGATTGGATCAAAAAAAATTCTTGAATGAGGTATTCAACTCCAGGGATGAATCGAAAAATAAATCTTGATTGGTTCTACCTCCTCTTTGTTATGAAGAGAATGAATCTTTTTATCGAAGGATCATAAAAAAATGGGTCCGGACCTCTTGAGGGAATGATTTGGAAGATCCAAAACCAAAAATAGTGGTATTTGCTAGCAACAACATAATGGAGGCAGTCAATCAATATAGATTGATCCGAAATCTAATTCAAATCCAATATAGCACCAATGGCTATGGGTACATAAGAAATGTATTGAATTGCTTCTTTTTAATGAATCGATTCGATCGCAACTTCAAATATGGAATTCAAAGATATCAAATAGGAAATGAAACTCTGAATCATAGAACTGTAATGAAATACATGATCAACCAACATTTATCAAATTTGAAAAAGAGTCAGAAGAAATGGTTTAACCCTCTTATTTTGATTTCTCGAACTGAGAGCTCCATGAATCAGGATCCTAATGCATATATATACAAATGGTCCAATGGGAGCAAAATTTCCAGGAACATTTGGAACATTTCATTTCTGAACAGAATAGCTATTTTCAAGTAGTGTTCGATCGATTACGTATTAATCAATATTCGATTGATTGGTCTGAGGTTATCGACAAAAAAGATTTGCCTAAGTCACTTTGTTTCTTTTTGTCCAAGTTACTTCTTTTTTTGTCCAAGTTTCTTCTCTTTTTGTCTAACTCACTTCCTTTTTTTCTTTGTGAGTTTCGGGAGTATCCCCATTCATAGGTCCGAGATCCACATCTATGAATTGAAAGGTCTGAATGATCCACTCTGTAATCAGTTGTTAGAATCAATAGGTCTTCAAATTGTTCATTTGAAAAAATGGAAACCCTTCTTATTGGATGACCATGATATTTCCCAAAAATCGAAATTCTTGATCAATGGATGAACAATATCACCATTTTTGTTCAATAAGATACCAAAGTGGATGATTGACTCATTCCATACTAGAAAGAATCGCAGGAAATCTTTTGATAACACGGATTCCTATTTCTCAATGATATCCCACGATCAAGACAATTGGCTGAATCCCGTGAAACCATTTCATAGAAGTTCATTGATATCCTCTTTTTATAAAGCAAATCGATTTCAATTCTTGAATAATCGATATCACTTCTGCTTCTATTGAAACAGAAGATTCCCTTTTTATGTGGAAAAGGACTGTATCAATAATTATGATTTTACGTATGGACAATTCCTCAATATCTTGTTCATTCACAACAAATATTTTCTTTGTGTGGCGGTAAAAAAACCTGATTTTTTGGAGAGAGATACTATTTCACCAATCGAGTCACAGGTATCTAACATATTGATACCTAACGATTTTTCGCAAAGTGGTGACGAAGGGTATAACTTATACAAATCTTTCCATTTTCCAATTTGACCCGATCCATTCGTTCGTAGAGCTATTTACTCGACCGCAGACATTTCTGGAATACCTCTAATAGAGGGACAAATAGTCAATTTTGACAGAACTTTCAAATAACAATTAAGGTGAAGTAGAGTCAGGAACAACGAATCCTTTTATGATAAACAGATTCATTTTGCAAGTTCGCTATTACGGGTAGTTCCTACAAAGGATCGGACTAATGACGTATACAATACTTGAATTCTTGATTTAGATGCTACATAGTTGCTTCTCATCCTTCCGAGACTACTAGTAAAATAGGAGCATCCGTTGACAAAAGGGATGTTGGTGTAAACCCTAGAGGCCATTAGTCTTCTTTGAGATTTACATTTGTATCATGACTTTGATTCACATATATTTATATATGAGGCATTTCAGTTTATACTATTAATTGTTTAAACGAAGTGAAGTCCTTAGAATAGTTATTTCAGTTCAATAGAATATCAAGTACATGACTTGATCGTGAGACCCTATTGAACATTTTAAATACTATTCTTAAAGTATCCGTAGTCAAGTATTATTGTTAATTAGGACGACAATAATACATCGAGACTACTATGTGGGTAGACTGATGACATCTCAGGGGTCATGGATATAAGATATTAAGTCTTCACATAGGTATAAATATTCAAGTAATATTTATACTGGATTGACCCACTATGAGAATGCTGCATAATAGTTATATAAGTGTCATGAGCGCTTCTCATGGTAACCAAAGTGAAGTAGTCCTTCGACTTGAAGTTACTACGATTCCTATATGAGGAGTTGTAGGATTTATTGCTACCAAACGTTATCCGTAACAGTATGATCATAAAGATAGTTATTGGGCCTACAATGAATCATGTTGAGGGATGTGAGTTATGTAGACATGCTTCCTCCCTCCTACATAACAGGAGTAATGTCATGGGCCTCTGAATAGAGTGAGACGTGAAAATGCATGGCCATGCTGTAATGGGCCAATATGAGATATTGGGCCCATTTGTGATTGCACGTCTACTCGAGAATTGAGAAACAAATAATTGAACATAACAAGGATGATACACTTATGCCTTGTGTTCAATTAAGACATATGGACGAAGGGACATTTACTATACGATTATTTTGGTTACCGTAAGGTATATACCGTATCACCGATATTCTCACTAATTGGGTAACAATGATGTATTGCTAGATGCCGCTCATTGTTTATAATATTAATGTGATTTAATATTATTGCCAATTTATTGAGAACCTATAGGGTCACACGCATAGAGCAAATAGTCGGAGAATGAATTAATTTATTAAATATGATTTAATAATATTAATTATAAGATTGGGCCTGTAGCGTACAAGCCCAATGAGGTTAGGTTAAGTGGGTGCCAGCTTATAATGATGTGCATGTCACTTAAGCGCTAAGGAGAACTTACTGCGCATAACCTAGAGGCCGCCACACCACCTTGGTAGGCGCACCCCCTCACCCTTGCTGTTTGCTAGCACGACGTTTTCTCCGGCGGTGTTTTGTTTGCGTGGACTACGTAGAGGTGCTGCTCCATTGCGGTACTAGTGATAGCGTTGTTCGTAGTGCTCGTGATCGTTTGAGAAGGACTGTTCTTCACTTGCAGTGATCGCGGTAAAGCTACGCTACAAGAGGTAAACATTACATCATGAATCATGACCATTCGCATGGATCCTTTTATTGGAAATTTTTCTGCTGCGTTTTTCATTTTAATACGCAAATTCCCAACAGTGGTATCAGAGCCGCTTGCAAAACCATGATTCTCTTGTGTGTTTATTTATTATAACATGTTTTGTTTTTGAAAGATATGATCTTTAACATTTTATGTTTGAAAATCGTAAAAGTGTTTTGCGAAAAACGTTTTTCTGAAATCCTTGTTTTGATTTGCGGCGAAAGCAAGTGTTACTGTCATGCGCAGCTTACATCCAGACACTTCATAATCGATTATGTAATCGATTATGAGGGCTCAAGTGTTGATCCCTAATCGTTGTGGAAGCAAGGCAATTTTGGTCAGAACCACAATAATCGATTATGTAATCGACTAGGTAATCGATTATATAATCGATTATGCAAAGAGTTTGCATGAACGTTCGTATAACAGATTACATAATGGATTATGTAATCGATTATGCGACTGATTATGGTAGTACAATAATCGATTATGGTGGTACAGTAATCGATTATGATAGTACAATAGTCATTTTCTGAGAAGTCAGAATAGCAGTAATCGATTATGTTATTCTACAGAGTCAGAATAGCATTAATCGATTATGGCAATCGATTATGAGGATATCAGAAGCGTTGCTTTGAGTGGTTTTTGAAATCACTTAATAAAATAATAATTAATAATTATAAAAATTTTATTATTAATTTTATTATGTATTTGGTTGAGTATGGTGAATGGTTATGGCCTTAGTCCTTTTTCTTCTTTCTTTGGTTATTTTGAAATACGGCTTGCGTGTTGTGCCTTTCTCTTAAATTCCATATGTATATTCTTTTCTCACCTTATTCCCCTCGAATGTAAAACAGGTTTCTATCAATTGTAATGTTATGGTGGAGACAAGAAGACGACTTCAGAAGAGGACGACTTGGTAGGTGATCATGCTTGGTGAAGCTTGTATGCTACTAGGGTTTTAGATTAGATTCTCTCATTGCCTTGGGAGAATCAATATGTTAGGGGCCATAACCATGTCACATTTGTTTTATGCTATATATATGTATGAGATGCATGTTAGTATATAGTAGGTTAAACAGTTTAACTTATGGTGAGATCAAATTTATAAATAAATCCCTTAAAAGGAAATATTAAGTCGCATTTAAATGTGCCTTTCGATGGATGACACTTGTCAAGACTAATATCGATTGAGCGTAGGTCTGCCAAAGTAGAGTACCTTTGTCTATACTAGTAAGACACGATGGGATAAATGCAATATCCAATCGTCAACCATTGGGTCTGACTTAACTAAGCCAACTTCAATAGGATTGAAAGGGCTTAGAGGCATGGAGTTGGGCATTAATCCATAAGTTGAATTAGAATAAGAGTTATTCACCCAACTGATCCAAGAATTATATGAGATGTAATTGGAAAGAGTGTCTTACCTGAATAGCCTAGTTCTGGGCAATCAGCCAAAACTGACTCAGGATGATGTGAAATATGGATCTTGGTCCCACTAGAAAATATTTCAACGGGATTTTCTGAGTCAATGGTGAGGGTCATTGATTTGAGTAAAATAGTGGGAGGCATATTTAATAAAAGACCTTATTAAATATGTTTATGCATGATACTTATATTTTGTATATTTCTGTTGTAGATAACCATGTCTGCAAACCACACATCAAATAACCTATCACTGCGATCGGTCCTTAAGAAGGACAAGCTGTCCGGAACAAATTTCCTGGACTGGTACAGAAACCTGAGGATTGTCCTCAGGCATGAAAAGAAGTTGTATGTTCTTGAAGAACAAATCCCTGAGGAGCCATCGACTGCTAATGCTTCTAAGGCTGATAAAGATGCTTATAAGAAACATCAGGATGATGCCTTAGACGTCGGCTGCCTCATGCTTGCTACCATGACCTCTGAGCTTCAGAAGCAACATGAGACCATGGAGGCATACGATATGATCGTGCACCTCAAAAAGCTCTATTAAGGGCAAGCAAGGCATGAGCGGTTCGAGATTTCCAGAACCCTTTTCAATTCTAAACTGGCAGAGGGAAGCCCTGTAAGTCCTTATGTAATTCAATTAATTGGGTACATTGAGAATCTTGAAAGGATGGGTTTTCCTTTGGGCCAAGAGTTGGCCACTGACGTATTTCTGCAATCGTTGCCTGAGAGCTATAGTCTGTTTGTCATGAACTACAATGTGCATGATCTTGACAAACCATTGCCAGAATTGTTGAGCATGTTGAGAACTGCTGAACAAAATATTAATAAAGGAAAAGGGAAGGCCATCATGATGGTCTAAGCTGGAAAGAGTAAGAAGCAGCATAAGAAACCCATGGATAAGCATAAGAGCAAAGGCAAGGGCTTCCATAAGTCCAAACCTAGCACTTCTGGCTTAAAGCCTATGGGTGGAGTTGCTAAAGAGGGCACTTGCTTCCACTACGGTCAGACCGGACATTGGAAGAGGAACTACCCCAAATACTTGGAAGAGAGCAAGAAAAAGGAAGTGAGACTTCCACATCAGGTATATATGTTATAGAAGTCAATTTATCTACTTCTGCATCATGGGTATTAGATACTGGATGTGGATCTCATATTTGTACAAATATGCAGGATCTAAAAAGGAGTAGACCACTGGCAAAAGGCGAGGTTGACCTACGAGTTGGGAATGGAGCAAAAGTTGCTGCTATAGCCATAAGAACCTATGTATTGACTTTGCCTATTGGGCTTATTATTCAGTTGGAGAACTGTTGTTTTGTGCCTGCTATTAGCAAGAATATTATTTCTGTTTCTTGTTTGGACAAGAGTGATTTTCATTTTATAATAAAGGACAAATGTTGTTCTATTTATTTAAATGAAATTTTCTATGCTAGTGCACAAATGTATAATGGACTGTATGTCCTTGATCTTGATATGCCTCTCTATAACATTAATACCAAAAGGGTCAAACCGAACGAGTTGAACCCGTCTTACTTCTGGCATTGTCGCTTGGGCCACATAAATGAGAAACGCATTTCCAAACTCCATAAGGATGGATTATTGGACTCTTTTGATTATGAATCATATGAGATATGAGAATCTTATTTATTGGGAAAGATGACTAAAACTCCATTCATTGGCAATAGTGAAAGGGCAAGTGATCTTTTGGGCCTTATACATAGTGATGTATGCGGAGCCCTAAACACATAAGCTAGAGGTGGTTTTCAATACTTCATCACTTTTACTGATGACTTCAGTAGATATGGATTTGTGTATCTAATGAAACATAAATCCAAATCCTTTGAAAAGTTCAAGGAGTTCAAGAATGAAGTACAAAACCAACTGGGCAAGAATATTAAAGCACTTCGATCAGATCGAGGTGGTGAATATTTAAGCCTGGAGTTTGATGATCATCTGAAAGAGTGTGGGATATTATCTCAACTCACTCCTCCTGGAACACCGCAATGGAATGGTGTATCTGAAAGGAGAAATCGAACCTTGTTAGATATGGTTTGATCCATGATGAGTCTTGAAGACCTTCCAAACTCCTTTTGGGGACATGCTCTATTAACAACAGCTTTTACACTTAACCGTGTTCCATCTAAGACGGTTGAAAAGATACCATATGAGATATGGATTGGCAGACGACCCAGTATGTCTTTTATGAAGATTTGGGGTTGTGAGGTTTATTTGAAACGGCAAATTTCTAATAAACTTGAACCCAAATCAGATAAGTGCTTATTTGTGGGGTATCCCAAGGAAACCAAGGGATACTATTTTTACAATCCTTCTGAAGGCAAAGTGTTTGTTGCCAGGACTGGTGTATTACTAGAAAAGGAGTTTATCTCCAAAGGAACCAGTGGGAAGAAAATAGAACTTGAAGAAGTTCAAGAATCACAAAGTAGCAATGAACCTATGATGGAACAGGAGCAACCTCCGCAAGATATTGTGGAACAACAATCTGCTCCAGTAGCACAAGACTCACGTAGGTCTAACAGGATACGTCACCAACCTGAGAGATATGGATTTCTCATGACTCAACAAGGTGATGTTTTACTAATGGATCAAGATGAGCCTGCGACTTACCAGGAAGCCATCACTGGCTCAAAATATGAGAAATGGCTGGAGGCCATGAGATCTGAAATGGATTCCATGTACACTAATCAAGTTTGGAACTTGGTTGAACCACCAGAAGGGGTAAAACCCATAGGGTGCAAGTGGGTTTTCAAAAGGAAAACTGACATGGATAGTAATGTACATACCTACAAAGCATGATTGGTTGCTAAGTGTTTCAAACAAATTCATGGCATAGACTATGATGAAACCTTTTCACCGGTTGCAAAGCTTAAATCCATTCGGATCTTGCTTGCTATTGCAGCACACCAAGATTATGAAATCTGGCAAATGGATGTAAAGACTGCTTTCCTTAATGGAAATGTACTCGAGGATGTGTACATGACACAACCTGAGGGTTTTGACACTCTAGAGAATGCTGGAAAGGCATGCAAATTACAACGATCCATTTATGGATTGAAGAAAGCTTCCAGAAGCTGGAATCTTCGTTTTGATGATGCTGTAAGACAGTTTGGATTCATCAAAAATGAAGATGAACCTTGTGTCTACAAAAAGGTTAGTGGGAGCATTGTTGTCTTTCTATTACTGTATGTGGATGACATAATGCTTATTGGAAATGACATCCCTACCCTACAAAATGTAAAAACCTGGTTAGGGAATTGCTTCTCTATGAAAGACCTAGGCAAGGCTACCTATGTGTTAAGTATCAAAATCTATAGAGATAGATCATTGAGAATGCTCGGCCTAAGTCAGAGTACATACATAGACAAGGTGTTAAAACGATTTAACATGCATGAATCCAAGAAAAGGACCCTTGCCTATGTCACATGGTATATGCCTTTAAAAGGCACAATCCCCTTCCAATCATGAAGAGAGGGATCGCATGAATAAGATTCCGTATGCATCTGCAATCGGATCTATCATGTATGCCATGTTATGTACTCGACCGGACGTCTTGTATGCTTTAAGCACACCGAGCAGGTACCAGTCTGATCCCGATGAAAGTCACTGGACTGCTGTCAAGAATATCCTCAAGTACATGAGAAAAACTAAGGATACATTCTTGATCTATGGAGGTAAAGAAGATCTCGTTGTAAAGGGTTACACCGATGCTAGCTTTCAAACCGATAAGGATGATTCCAGATCGCAGTCAGGTTTTGTGTTTTGCTTGAATGGTGGCGCTATGAGCTGGAAGAGTTCAAAACAGGAGACAGTTGCTGATTCTACCACAGAGGCTGAGTATATTGCTGCCTCCAATGCAGCAAAAGAGGCCGTTTGGATCAGGAAGTTCATTACTGAACTTGGTACTGTTCCTAGCATTGTTGATCCCATTGATCTCTATTGTGATAACAATAGAGCCATTGTACAAGCCAAGGAACCTAGATCTCACCAGCGATCCAAACATATACTTAGGCGCTTCCATCTTATTCGAGAGATTATCGATAGAGGAGATGTGAACATATGCAGAGTACCAACACTTGACAATGTTGCTGACCCACTTACAAAACCTCTTGCTCAGCAGAAGCATGATGGTCATACTAGGTCGATGGGTATTAGATTTATGCCTAATTGGCTCTAGAGCTAGTGGGAGATTGTTTGTGTAAGCCCTAGAGGCCATTAGTCTTCTTTGAGATTTACATTTGTATCATGACTTTGATTCACATATATTTATATATGAGGCATTTCAGTTTACACTATTAATTATTTAAACGAAGTGAAGTCCTTAGAATAGTTATTTCAGTTCAATAGAACATCAAGTACATGACTTGATCGTGAGACCCTATTGACCATTTTAAATACTATTCTTAAAGTATCCATAGTCAAGTATTATTGTTAATTAGGACGACAATAATACAACGAGACTATTATGTGGGTAGACTAATGACCACATCTCACGGGTCATGGATATGAGATATCAAGTCTTCACATAGGTATAAATATTCGAGTAATATTTATACTGGATTGACCCACTATGAGAACGCTGCATAATAGTTATGTAAGTGTCATGAGCGCTTCTCATGGTAACCAAAGTGAAGTAGTCCTTCGACTTGAAGTCACTACGATTCCTACATGAGGAGTTGTAGGCTTTAATGCTGGAGTTGTAGGCTTTAATGCTACCAAACGTTATCCGTAACAGGATGATCATAAAGATAGTTATTGGGCCTACAATGATTCATGTTGAGGGATGTGAGTGATGTAGACAGGATTCATCCCTCCTACATAATAGGAGTAATGTCATGGGCCTCTCAATAGAGTGAGACGTGAAAGTGCATGGCCATGCTGTAATGGGCCAATATAGGGCCCATTTGTGATTGCACGTCTACTCAGGAATTGAGAAACAAATAATTGAACATAACAAGGATGACACACTTATTCCTTGTGTTCAATTAAGACATCTGGACGAAGGGACATTTACTACACGGTTATTTTGGTTACCGTAAGGTATATATCGTATCACCGATATTCTCACTAATTGGGTAACAATAATATATTGCTAGATGCTGCTCATTGTTTATAATATTAAATGTGATTTAATATTATTGCCAATTTATTAAGAACCTATAGGGTCACACGCATAGAGCAAATAGTCGGAGAATGAATTAATTTATTAAATATCATTTCATAATATTAATTATAAGATTGGGCCTGTAGCGTACAAGCCCAATGAGGTTAGGTTAAGTGGGTGACAGCTTATAATGTTGTGCACGTCACTTAAGCGCTAAGGAGAACTTACTGCGCATAACCTAGTGGCCATCACACCACCTTGGAAGGCGCGTCCCCTCACCCTTGTCGTCAGCTAGCACGACGTTTTCCCCGATGGTGTTTTGTTCGCGTAGACAACGTAGAGGTGCTGCTCCATTGCGGTACTGGTGATAGCGTTGTTCGTAGTGCTCTTGATTGTTTGAGAATGACTATTCTTCCCTTGCAGTGATCGCGGTAAAGCTACGCTACAATAGGTAAACACTACATCATGAGTCATGACCATTCGCATGGATCCTTTTATTGGGAATTTTTCCGCTGCGTTTTTCGTTTTTAATACGCAAATTCCCAACAAAGGATCACCCTAAGATGATCATCTCGTGGCTATTGAGAACGAATCAAATCATATGGTTCTATTTCTCAATCTTTTCGACCTCGGTTCCATAGGAGCAAGTCATAAAGATTGAGAAAAATAGGTCATTCACAACCACTGATGAAGAATTCCTCGAAAAGTTACGGATTAGTAATCCTTTTGAAAATTCAAAATCGAATGGATTCGGTCTTATAAATACGCGAGGAAGGTAATCAAAAAAGAAAGAAGATGAGTTCTTCTTTCTTTTATCACTTAGGAGCCGTGCAAGATGAAAGTCTCATGCACAGTTTTGAATGAGAGAAAGAAGTGAGGAATCCTCTTTTCGACTCTGAATCTCCCACTCCAGTCGTTGCTTTTCTTTATGTTACTTCGAAAGTAGCTGCTTCAGCTTCAGCCACTCGAATTCGATATTCCTTTTTTTTTTCTCATCAAACGAATGGCATCTTCTTCTGAAAATCCTAACTTTTCTTAGCATGATATTAGGGAATCTCATTGCTATTACCTAAACAAGCATGAAACGTATGCTTGCATATTCGTCCATAGGTCAAATCGGATATGTCATTATTGGAATAATTGTTGGAGACTCAAGTGGTGGATATGCAAGCAAGATAACTTATATGTTGTTCTATATCTCCATGAATCTAGGAACTTTTACCTTTATTG